>JACEFZ010028372.1:125000-182500 GCA_014155875.1 Cepaea nemoralis | reverse complement strand
ACGTTAGTGGCAACCACAGCATATTTTTTTAGCTGTTTGTGATTTCTTGGCACGATTACGTTCAGTAATTTGCCATTGTTTTCTATGGAATTATATTATACAGCAATTAATTTTTATCTCTCTACAATGTTCTATATTATAGAAAACAATGTTTATCTCTCAGGAATGCCCTATATTATAGCTGTCAATGTTTATATTTCATAAATTTTCTATATTGCAACGCCTAATTCTTTCTCTTTTTGCGCTCTTCGCTTTGAACTCAAGCGTAGTCCATACAGACTACTTCTAGTAGTGCTGGACAGAACTTTGCGTATGGGTTAGCTTTCCCTGTTAACAGTGCCCCTCTCCGTCAGGCGAACCCACTCCGACTTCAGAGGTACTTTAATTTATGTCCCCAAGTCAAGGACGATAGATGAACATTTTAGTCCAGCTGTCCGGTGTAGGGGTTGAACCCCTTACCTCGGCATCAACTCACCGGATGTTAAAGAACACGCGTTTCTATACATTCGACCATGCTAACCTACACTTTTTTTTTTTTTTGCATATCCCTTAGAGGACGTTGCAGTCAACATCAGCATTTTTCAACTGCTGTTGATGTACTAGGCAAGATTACGCTCAGTAGTTTGCCATTGCTTTCTGAGCGACCGTCTCACATACCCCGTAAGTTACCAACGCAGCGAGAACCGCTACCGATTCTTGCACAGGTTACGTCACTCACGAGAATATACGGGAATACGGAGAAAGACGTTAATGCCTAGGCCAGGGAGACCGACGCTAACCTACATAGCACTTAATATTTATCTTTAATAAATATCCTATATTATAGCAATCAATGTTTATCTCTCTGAAATGTTCTATATTATTACAAACAATGTTTATCTTTAATAAATATTCTATATTATAGCAATCAATGTTTATCTTTATGAAATGTTCTGTATTGTAGCATACACTGGTTGTCTCCCAGAAATGTTTTATATTATAGAGAACAATGTACGTCTCTCAGAAATTATAGCGAACAATATATGTCTCACAGAAATGTTCTATATTATAGCGAACAATGTACGTCACCCAGATAGCAAACAATGTTTATCTCACAGAAATGTTCTATATTATAGCGAACAATGTACGTCTCACAGAAATGTTCTATATTATAGCGAACATTGTACGTCTCACAGAAATGTTCTATATTATAGCGAACAATGTATGTCTCCCAGATAGCAAACAATGTTTATCTCACAGAAATGTTCTATATTATAGCAATCAATGTTTATCTCTCTGAAATGTTCTATATCTTGCTTTTCTTTATCTGCGTTCGTCGGAATGTTGTTTTAGACGTAATTGCTGAGGGGGGGGGGGGGGGGGGGGGGCTGAGTGGTCTCGAGGTATGGTGTCCGCCTCGAGGGCTGGAGGTCCCGGGTTCAGGCCCCGGTGAGGACCGGGATTTATTTAAAAAATCCACCTGGACTTCCAGTAATAAAATTTCCCTGGTCTCTGGGTAGTGAGATCGGACGCCCGTGTGTGTTGTTGCGCACGTAAAAAATCCCTTGGCAGTTGGAAATCGAAAAAGAGTAGCCTAACGGCGCTGCCCGGACAAAATCTACCCAAAGTATTTCAGGATCCTCGCCGATGCAGCGGAGTTCGTGCATTGAGCTGAGTTTCTCCAGACTCAGGGTTGAGTTAGGAGGACAACGGAGCACTTATGGGTTAAACCGTGTGCCGTGATGTTGATCCAACGACTAAAACTAATACCAAAACTAGACGTAATTGCGCTGTGCCTGTTTACAGCAGAGCTGCGATATTTGCACCTTTCGGCCGATATATATATATATATATTAGGAATATTACGGAAATAATATCTCTCTCTCTCTCTCTTGCGATTGTTCTATAATATAGCAAGCGAACGATGCTAATTTCGCTGATATATTTTGTATTGTAGCACTCGAAGCTTACCTTTTAATTACGTTGTACTTTGTAACCTGTGATCTATATATTTTCGGAATTGTTCTACTTTGTAGAGTAGATTTTCTTTCAAAATTTCTTTCTCTCGCAATATATCTCGTCCATCCATCATGTGCCATGCCGATAAGCGTGGGCGGCCATGTTCTGCCATCTCACTCGAACACCAGAGTCGTAGATCAGCTCCGTGTTATTGTCTCGACCGTGCCACGTGGCCAAGCCATCCAGATATTTACTTCTTGGTCTTCCCGTTGGTCTCTTCCCTTCGATCTTGTCAGTCGTCACCAAGGTCTCCAATTTATTTTTTTTCATAACATGCCCAAAAATTTTTGACTGTCTGCGTCTAAAGCCTCTAATCAGTTTACGATCTTCATTTGTTTCTTGAAGGACTTGTTCATTGGTTATTTATGGTTACTTGCAATCTTTAAATCTCTCTTTTAGTTTCCTTCGGGCAGGCTTCGTGCGGAGTGGCTTGCTTCGCTTTGGAGGTCACGGGTGACAAGCATCGTCTGGATCTTTTCTCCGGGGCATGCCGGTGTGCTGGGAAATGAACAGGCGGACAGATTGGCTGGCTCTGCAGAACTTGGTGGAGTATTGATACATGACAAGGCAGACGTGGTTGCGGCCTTGTGGGAGCAAGTGTACACCTCGGAGGAGCAAATTACCATGGTCTGGCAAGAATGAGACAGCGAGGAGTGACGAGGGGATCTGGCCGACGCTCACCGCTCAGAGGAAAGGCGAGACGGACATATAATCAGATTGCTACTGGTACTATTGGTGTTGGAACTCTTCGCTGGCTGCTGAGGATGGGGACGGAGCGCTTATGGGAATGCCCCGAATGCTGTGATGTCGATTCCTAAATCAATCAATCAATCAATCAATCAATCAATCATTCTATTTCTTTCTCACTATCTCTTCCATCCTCTCTCTCTCTCTCTCTCTCTCTCTCTCTCTCTCTCTCTCTCTCTCTCTCTCTCTCTCTCTCTGTCATTATCTCTTATCTCCTTTCTCTTTTTCCTCTCCCTCTCTCCCTCTCTGAATCTCTCTCAATCTCTCTTAATCGTACTGAGTCTCTTTCTTTTCGATATCTTTTCATCTCTCTTAATCTTTCTACGTCTCACAGTCTTCTCTCAGCTATTCTAAATATCTCTAAAACTCCCTCATTCTTTCTGTCTCTCTCCATCGTCCTAAATCTCTCAATCTCTCGCAATCACTTAATCGCTAACACAATCTCTCCTAATATCGTTTTCTTTCAATCTCTCTCAATCACTATCCCAATCTCTCCCAGTCTGTATCTCTCTCTCTCTCTCTCTCTCTCTCTCTCTCTCTCTCTCTCTCTCTCTCTCTCTCTCTTTCTTTCTTTCTTTCTCTCTCTCAATCTCACTTGAAATCTATCTTAATCTCCCACAATCAGGAACAGTCTCTCTCTCTCTTTCTCTCCCCTTCTCTCTCTCTCTCTCTCTCTCTCTCTCTCTCTCTCTCTCTCCCTCTCTCTCTAATCAGTAAAAGGCATCAATTTAATAACTGCCATCTGTCATAATCCCGGTAATTTTGCCGACACCACATCGTCTCTGCCAGACACGGGTGATGAATTAATTGCCATCCTCAGAACGAAGATTTGTCTATTATTGAAAGCCACACCATAAAAACAGAAAAACAATTTAAGCAAAATTATTCAGATCAAACTGATTAAATACATGAAAATAAAACTGAATTTGTCTCCCAGCAGTTTCCAGCCATGTATCTGTCGTGTGACAGGGCAATTACATTCTAAAGCCATAAATTGGTGATCAGTCTGTCCCTTACTTAGTGAAACGACGAACACAAATCTCACTACGAACTTCGTTATTGTGCCCGCTTGTAAATACAGAGCTGTGAGTTTGCATGACCCGCTGACTAACTGGCATCTGGCCGTCTTGACAGAGGATAGTTTGTAAATGGAGTTATTGCCTCTCCATAGCACAAAGCCTGGGCTGAATATAGAGATCATGTGTTGCCCACCAGCATGATCCCTCTCTCGGCCTGCATAGTTTACTCCAGGGGAAAGGTAACATCAATGCGTCTGGAACAAGACAAGCTGCAGAAGCTGCCGGATCAGCAAAGCAATACACTAACTGACCACCTGTCGGAGCTTACATCCTAGACCAGGTGCCGACCAAGGCTTAGGGCCTGGTCTACCCTGCCACGACGTTTAGTCTTTAGCTTGCATTTCCTCGCACTAGGGTAAGGCTTGTACCTTCCTAATTGCGCTCCTCCACCCGAAGCAGTTGGCACAATGTGGGGTGTCGGCTTTCGTGATCACTACCCAACATTCGAAGCTAACAGAAAGCAGGTAGTATCGTCTACTGGCATACGGTAGCTCAGTCATATCTGACTGAGACCTGACTGTCATACGGTAGCTCAGTCATATCTGACTGAGACCTGAAGGTCATACGGTAGCTCAGTCATATCTGACTGAAACCTGACTGTCATACGGTAGCTCAGTCATATCTGAGTGAGACCTGAAGGTCATACAGTAGCTCAGTCATATCTGACTGAGACCTGACACATTCGGCATGGATGAATGGATAAGAGCACTCACTCTTAAACTTCCATGTGTTGATGTGGAGGTAGTGGGTTCAACCCTTACACTGGTCAGTTGGACTTAAACGTACTTCATTTTTAATTCCCCGCCTCGAGTGCTGGAGGTCCCGGGTTCAAGCCCCGGTGAGGACCGGGATTTTTTCACGTGGACTTCTAGTAAAAATTTCCCCTGGTCTCTGGGTAGTGAAATCGGACGCCCGTGTGTATTGTTGCGCACGTAAAAAATCCCTTGGCAGTTGGAAATCGAAAAAAATTTCGAGTTCAAAATCTACCCAAAGTATTTCAGGATCCTCGCCGGTGCTACGGAGTTCGTGCACTGAGCTGAGTTTCTCCAGACTCAGGTTTGAGTTAGGAGAAGAACGGAGCACTTATGGGTTGCACCCGTGTGCCGTGATGTTGATCCGTCGACTAAACTAAACTAAACTAAACTAAGGAATCCATGGAGCTTCCGGGAAATCACGTGGCATCGGGGTGATTCCATAGTGGGTGTAGGGGTGTGTTGATATACTTCTGGTTGAATGTGTGGTGGACTGCTAGGTCGATCGATGGATGCAATACATGGGTCTGGGCCCGGAGGTCCCTCACTGTCGTCGGAGTGTATATGCATTTCTTGGCCTACTCGTCTTATCTTATGTATGTCCCATCTGTCTGTTCTCATCTTTGCGAAGATAATGACATATGGTTTTGGGTACATCTTGCTGCAAACACACTTGTCGACCAACCACGAAAGGAATCCCGATATCCCTATCTAAAAATCGACGATCCCACCAGATCTAGGTCAGTGCTAACAATAATTATGCGGTTTGTTTGCGATGAATTAAACATGAAGTACCGACTAAAATGTTGACTTCTCGTCCTTGACTTGGGGACGTAAAGTACAAGTACGAGGGAGTTTCACATCAAAACCTTGACAGTGTGATAGAAATTACAATAACCATGCCATTTTCTTTTAACCTGTCAATATTTGTTGTTAAGGATGCCAAGCGTGTTAAGCACGTAACATCACTGTGCAGACGAACACGGTGACGTCATAAGGACAGTTTAAAGATGACAGCCACATTTGATATGCATCAAATGAAAACCTTAAATATTATTTAGGTGGATATATTCTGAAACAAAAGCAAAGAGCAAATGTATAATTTTCGGTGTAGTCACCACGGCTTTCAATGAAAGCCATCCAGTGTCGATAAATTTATTGGATTCCTGTAGAAAACAATTCTCTTAGTCGCGTGTGTAACCACTCTTGTACCACCTGCTGTACCTCTTCAATCAATCAATCAATCATGTGCCATGCCGGAAAGCGTGGGCGGTCATGACTCGCCATTTCACTCGATCACCAGTGTCGTGGATCAGCTCAGTGTTCCTGTCTCGTCCATGCCATGTGGCCAAGCCATCCAGGTATTTTCCTCTCGGTCTTCCTCTTGGTCTGTTCCCCTCGATCTTGCCAGTTGTCACTAAGTTCTCCAACCCATTTCTTCTCATAACATGTCCAAAAAATTTTGACTGTCTACGTCTAATTTCTCTAATCAGTCTACGATGTTCATTTGTCGCCTGTAGTACTTGGTCATTGGTTTTTCTGTCTGTCCATGATATTCTTTGCATTTTCCTCAGAAACCACATTTCTGCAGCCATCAGATGCTTTTCAGCTTGACTGCTCATTGTCCAAGTTTCACATCCATACAAAAGAACAGGCTCTATGTATCCCCTCAACACTCTTTTTCTCGTTTCAATTGACATCTTTTTATTGGTCAGAATGTTTTTCATCTTGCTAAAGGCTACTTTCGCCATGGCGATTCTTGTTCTAATCTCTTCAAGGCATCTCCCATCAGATGTTATAACTGTTCCAAGATAATTGTACCGATTCACATGTTGAAGAATATTTCCATTTACTCGTATATTACATTGTGGCACTTCTTCCTTCCTACTGACGACCATAACCTGAGTCTTTTTACACTTTAATTCTAACCCCAGTTGCTCACTGTGTACAACAACCGCATCTACTATTTGTTGCAGGTCCTGCGCATTGTCTGCAATTAATACTGTATCATCTGCATATCTAATGTTATTGATGTTTCGTCCTCCAATGCTGATTCCATTTATATCCTCTACATTTCTGAAAATATTTTCACTGTACAGGGAAAAAAGATCTGGAGACATCACACATCCCTGCCTAACACCTCTCTTAATTGGCTGTACCTCTTCATCGGACCGAAAAGTCTTTCCCCCCAATGACTCTTTGAGTTGTCCAAACAGGTGGAAATCACTTTGGGCTAGTTCTTGATAATCATCAGTGCGTCTTTGTTTCAATTATGATGCAAGCTGCCGTGGCATCCACCTTGCACACACTTTGCGGTACTGTAGCACATCATGGTTTATGTGGTATGCTGAACACTGGACAGTCTGTCACAGAAATCACCCCCGTTTTGAAACTTCCTACTCCCACTCATACATCTGCTGAAGTGACAGGCATGTATCACCACAATGGACCTTCATTCACCAATGAATTTCTATAGGTTTCACCCCTTCACTGATTTAAAACACAACAACAACAGGTAACAGAACGCTGCTCCTCTTTGGTGCATGTCAAAAGTGGGGCGGTCATCTTTAAACTATCCTTATGGCATCACCTTGTTGTCTGCACCGTGTTGTCACATCCTTAACACACTCTTAACACTGGTTACAGAACGTGATTATTGTAATTTATATCACACTTTTAAGGTTTTAATGTGAATCCCCCTCAGAAGTCGAAGTTTGTTTGCCTGACGGCGAGGGACACTGGTAAAAGGGAAAGCTAATCCACTCGCAAAAATCAGTTTAGTGAACTAAAAGTAGTAGCACGTGTATGGACTACGCTTGAGTGCAAAATGAACTAGCGCAAAATCTTAGCGAGTCAACGAACACAGAGCTATCTACTTCGCTATCGCGTCCGCTTGTAAATACACAGGCGCGGCGAGCAGAAAATAACCGATTATTATTAACTTACCGCTTAATTTAACGAGTGTTCTCTACGGCCCTAGGGTCGATTCATCTTCGTGAAATAAGTCTCATCATCACCCCATCTTGTTCCTCTTGTACCTTGCGGTGTCTAGGTGAAGCATAAAAAACGGGAAAGTGCCCGTTTATCGGCTTCATGTATCGAGATTCCCATGGACTCTGTTATTTCCTCTGTTCCTCGTTTACGTGGTCGGCATCTTCTTCTGGTTCCATTTGTCTGTACACCATTGCTTGTTGTGGTATACTGTTAGTTGGTAGCCTGGTTACATGGCCAAACCATTTAACTTGCTGTTGTTTAATTAAATCTAGCTCTGCTAATACCCCCACTTTAGTCATGATGCATTATTTTTGATTTTCCCTCTTCTTGATACGTGATTCTCAGGAATGTCATTTCTGTTATTGTAATTTTTCTTTTCTCTTTGCCCTCTTTATTTTCCATGTTTGGCATTGGCAGCTGCGGCGAAACAAAACAATCACGAATTATTATTAAATGAACACTTAATTTAACGTGTGCTCTGTACTGTCCTAGGATCGACTCATGCCGTGTGGTATTGGTGATCATGTCTGTCCACAGCCTTCTGTCTTGTGTACTACCACTTTTCTTATAGTCCATGTCGTGTGGCGTTGGTGATCACGTCTGTCCACAGCATTGTCTCGTGTACTGCCAATAGTGTCTGGTACTGATGTTCCTCCATGCCGTGATTTGAAATTGTCCAGCACCTTCTCTGTTGGTATCCTTCTGCTTTTCCTCCTCTCTTGCCAGGCCACGCGAGTCTAGAGGAAATTAATAAGCTAATAGTCTTGTCCGCATGGCAACTGTGGAAAGCGGACGAGCAATGGACCGCGATGATCTAGTCAGTGTCCATGGAGAGGCAAGGCGGTTAAATTGCGATGACTGCGAATCTGCAACTTAGACCAAACATCAAGGCAAAGGAATACAGCCAGACAGGAGCGTTAGGCAATGGACCCATGAAGAATTGTGTCAGCCGCCTCACACTGAGTGAGATACTGGAGAGATGATTCTAGTTAATTATGGTATGTATGATTCGACGTGCGGTTTGGATAATCTATAAGCACCCTGCCGTTTTGATAGTAGATAGTTTGTTACATTGTGCTTCAAATAAAAGGCATATTAACTACAACCCATGGCCGGACCAGAGATGAAATTATACCTCTCCATAGCAGCTTGGGCTGAATTGTAGAGACCATTGTTGGCCATGCACCATGGTCCCTCTCTCGGCCTGCCAAGTGTACTCCAGAGAATAGGGAACACCAATACGTCTGGAACAAGACAAACTACAGAAGCTGCCTGATCAGCAAAGTAATACTCTAACTGTCCGCCTGACGGAGCTTCCATCCTAGAACAGTTGTCGACCAAGACTAAGGGCCTAGTCTACCCTGCCATGACATTTAGTCTTTAGATTCCATCTCACTAGGGTAAGGATTGTACCCTCCCAATTGCACTCCTCCACTTGAAGCCGTTGATTCTATGTGGGGTTGTTGGATTTGGTGTGCGCTGTCCAACATTCGGCGCTAACAGAAAGCAGTTAGTACCGTTTATTGTCATACTGTATCTCAGTCATATCTTACCAAGACCTGACAGAAGCCGTGAGGATAATCTAACGACTAACTAACAAACCAACTATCCACCCGTGCATTCCTCGCAGTGTTTAATAAAAAATATTGACAGTTTTGTGTAATGACACGGAAGCGAGTCTACACATTAACTGATCCATGCCGTGGGAGATCGCAATTTGTGGACAAGCAGGATGGCCTACGTCAACCGGCGTGGCACTTGATGATGATGATTCCACATTTAACTGCCATAAAATATGTTCCATCTGCTGTTACCAAAGTGCCAAGACACTTAAATACATTGACTTGTTTCATGTGAATGGATTTTTAATGACTGTGCAGTGTTTGAAAATATTGCCGGTCTAAGTTTTGTATTCAGCCTCTGTAAAGTTCATGCAACATAATAGGTAAATACAAAACTTGGAACGGCAATATTTTCAAACACTGCAAAGTCATTAAAAATACTCCCTGTAGTTCCATTCACTTTGATGTTGCATTCCGGGGTACAGTAGAGCAGGGCGGAATTCTTCTTTGGTCAGTAAATCCTTCAATCATTATAGTCTTTCCTCTTGAGCCAAAGGCGGCGCATAGGGCAGAAGTCATGGCTCTCCATGTCCGGCGGTTCGCTGCTACCTGTTGTGGATCCTGGATGTTCACTTGACCGTTGGATGAGCCTTCTCTTATGATGATTCTACGCAGGGTCTCTCTTGGTCTTCCCCGTTTTCTTTTCTCTACTGGTGACCATAAGAGGGCTTGGTTGGGGAGTCTTGTCTTGTCCATTCTGAGTACATGGCCGATGTAGTTCCAACGGCGTTTTCTTATAAAATTGGATACAATGTCTTGCTTAGTCTCTTGTCTTATTTGCGTATTGGTTCTGAAATCTGTCCAGTGGAGGTTTAGAATTTTCTAAGACATTTGTTCTCAAAATTGTCTAATTTTTTATCTAAAGCTACCGTTGATTTCCAACTCTCACATCCATACGTTAGCACTGGAATCACACAAGAGTTGAAGATTTTAAGTTTCGTATGTTTACTGAGTGTCTTTGACTTCCAGATGTTTGACAGTTTATTGAAGGCACCAGATGCCAGTGCGATTCTAGATGATATTTCTGGCGTTGAGTCCCCTGTAGATGTCATTTTGCTTCCTAGATATGTGAAGCTGTTGACTTTTTCCAGAACATGGATGTTTAATTTGGTGTCGTCTGAACTATTGGTAAGATCAATAGGTTTTGTTTTTGCAGTGTTAATTTGGAAACCAATTTGTCCTGAAACGTTTTGGAGATGGTTTATTTTCTCTTGGGCATCTGGTTGTGTTGAACTTAAAATCACTATGTCGTCGGCAAAGTCCAGGTCTTCTAGAATTTTGTCAACCCAATGGATACCCCTATTTGTGTTGTTTGTGCATTTGCGCATGACCCAATTGATAGCTATTCCAAAGGGCATCGGTGACAAGACACAACCCTGTTTCACTCCCGTTTCCACTGAGAACCAGTCAGAGTTGCCTGATTCTGTTCTCACGCAGCAACATGTCTCCTTGTAGAAAGATTTTATGATGTTGATATATTTGGTAGGGAAACCATAGATGTTAAGTAGATTCCAAAGTGAAGGACGGTGGATACTGTCGAAGGTTTTTTGAAAGTCGACAATTGTTATATAGAGCTAAACCTCAAATCTTTCAGTGGATTCATAACCCACCAACATAACTATGCAGTGTAGTTTCCTCTTAAACTCTTATATCTTTCCTCTACTTCTATCAGTGCCCAGTCAATGATTGTGATTCTATGTGTCATGCTTAGAATCTATAGCCACGTAGGAGAGAGAGGGAGAAAACAAAGCGCGTGAACAAGAAAACAAAATTTGAAGAAAGAAAAGTAAAGATTAAAAAATCACACAAGAAAGACAGGCAAAAGCCAAAAGATTGGCAGAGAGCACGTCATGAAATCAGAGAGAAAACAAAATAGAGTGTGTTTTTTTTCCTTATTCCATGAAACACATCATTTGTTTTCCTGTATTTCTTGTTGTCAGTTTCCGGATATTTTATTTTTGTTTAGTTATTTTGCACGTAATTGCGTTGTTTTGGAAAGCAATGACAAACTACTGAATTTTTAAAAAAAAAACGTGCCTAGTAACTCACAAACAGCAAATAAATGTTGTAGTTGGTTACAATTTTTGTGTGTAAAAGGATATGCAGTTAACATTGTATTTGAGTTGTGCCTGTTTACAGTATAGCTGCGGTATTTGAGCCTTTCGGCCGACACATCCGACCTTCTCACCGGCTTTCATTGACTGGGTTAGCGATCCCTGGTAGTTTGTTGGACAAGTTTATGTTCAGTAGTATGCCATTGCTTTCTGAACGACCGGCTCTCATACTATTTTATAAAAACCAACGCAATGTGGTCTGTTGCCAAATCACCCGCAACTGTTTTGAACGCGGTATGCGGGATAATGAATTTCGTCCGTAACCCATTCGCTACAGGTTGTGCCACGAAAAAGGCCCACTTATGCATGTTGGTCGACTCTCAAGGGTACGCATTGTCTCTCAAATGGTAGGCTTTGTCAACTGGTCGACTCTCAATGGTAGGTATTATCTATTGGTCGACTATCAAAGAATAGGCATTGTCTATTGGTCGACTCTCATATGGTAGACATTGTCGACTCTCAAATGGTAAGCATTGTCTATTAGTCGACTCTCACGGGGTAGGCATTGCATATTGGTCGACTATCAAAGGTTAGGTATTGTCTATGGTCGATTCTCGAGGGGTAGGCATTGTCTATTGGTCGACTCTCGAGGGGTAGGCATTGTCTATTGGTCGACTCTCAAAGAGTAGGCATTGTCTATTGGTCGACTCTCATATGGTAGAATTTGTCTATTAGTCGACTCTCAAATGGTAAGCATTGTCTATTAGTCGACTCTCAAGGGGTCGGCATTGTATACTTGGTCGACTATCAAAGGTTAGGCATTGTCTATTGGTCGACTCTCGAGGGGTAGGCATTATATATTGGTCGACTATCAAAGGTTAGGCCATTGTCTATTGGTCGACTCTTGAGGGGTAGGCATTGTCTATTGGTCGACTCTCAAAGGTTAGGCATTGTCTATTGGTCAACTTTCAAAAGTTAAGCATTATCTATTGGTCGACAATCAAACGGTAGGCATTGTATATTGGTCGACTCACACATGGTAGACATTGTATATTGGTCGACTTTCACATGGTAGGAATAGTATGTACTCTCAAAGGGTAGGAATTGTCTATTGGTCGACTCTCAAAGGTTAGGCATTGTCTGAGTCTATACTCTCAAAAGTTAGGCATTTTCAGAACATGGACATGCTCTACTATCCAAAGAGGCTTCCAATAAATCCAGAGGTGGAGAGATGATGTTCTCGTGATGGGCGCACCCCATCTGAGGTCAGTTTCGCGTATTTGTAAGGACTAGGCATTGTTAGGTTCTAGTCCCATCTCATGGCTGTTCTTTTTTTCAGGAAGTGATTCTTCGGTAGTTGATTCGACAATGACTCCACCTATCGCTCCTGTGTCTTGGTCTGTCGTTGAATCTTCGGTGTCTGTCTCTTATCTTCTTTCCAATTTGGTGTCTTCCACTCTCGTCTTTGGTGGAGTGTAATCTCTTCTTCCAAATCTTGTGTCTTCTACTCTCGTTCTTGGTGGAGTGTAGTCTCTTCTTTCCAATCTTGAGTCTTCCACTCTCGTTCTTTGTGGAGCGTAATCACTTCTTTCCATTCTTGTGTCTTCCAATCTTATTCTTGGTGGATTTTAGTCTCTTCTTTCCAATCTTGAGTCTTCTACTCTCGTTCTTGGTGGAGTATAGTCGCTTCTTTCCAATATTGAATCTTCGACTCTCGTTCTTGGTAGAGTGTAGTCTCTTCTTTCCAATCTTGAGTCTTCCACTCTCGTTCTTGGTGGATGTTAGTCTCTTCTTTCCAATCTTGAGTCTTCCACTCTCGTTCTTGGTGGAGTATAGTCGATTCTTTCCAATATTGAATCTTCGACTCTCGTTCTTGGTGGAGTGTAGTCTCTTCTTTCCAATCTTGAGTCTTCCACTCTCGTTCTTGGTGGATGTTAGTCTCTTCTTTTCAATCTTGAGTCTTCCACTCCCGTTCTTGGTGGAGTGTAGTCTCTTCTTTCCAATCTTGAGTTTTCCAGTCTCGTTCTTGGTGGATGTTAGTCTCTTCTTTCCAATCTTGAGTCTTCCACTCTCGTTCTTAGTGGAGTGTAGTCGCTTCTTTCCAATCTTGAGTATTCCAGTCTCGTTCTTGGTGGATGTTATTCTCTTCTTTCCAATCTTGAGTCTTCCACTCTCGTTCTTGGTGGAATATAGTCTCTTCTTTCCAATATTGAATCTTCCACTCTCGTTCTTGTGAAGTGTAGTCTATTCTTACCAATACCATGTATTTCACTCTCGTTCTTGTGAAGTGCAGTCTATTCTTACCAATACGGTGTTTTCCACGCTAGTACTTGGTGAAGTGTAGTTTCTTCTTCTAGTCACTGTTGTTTCTTGGTCGCTTTCATTTTTACTTTCTGTTTCTTACTCTTCTTGACCTGCATGTTCGGAACAATGGCTACCGGCTCTTGCTGAATTGACTGTTGCCTTTTCGGTTCACGTGTGCATTTTTCAGGAGACTCCCGGGAGTCGGCGCTGAAGCTGCGGAGTTCGTGCTTTGTGCGACACTTTCGGCGGGTCGCCCTGCGGTAAAAGACCGAGCCATGTGAGAAAACCAGGGTCAGTGAGGTCTTTCTGGTTACTGCCGAGTCCATCGACGATGAACTGTGGTTTTCGTGGATTAATTTTGTGTTGGCATTCGGGCGGCAGCATTATGCACAATGTAACTGTGCGGGTTGTTGGATTGCTGAGACTCCTGCCTATTCCACTTTTCACATTGGACAGTGGGGAGCATTTTGTGTGATATTCACTGGCACAGGAACGGAGCATAATGGGGACGACCCATTGCCGTGAAGTTGGAACCTCGACTAACTAACTAACTCTTCTTCTGTTGATTCGTCTTCTGTCTGGGTCTTGCTGATGCTGTGGTCTGTTTGCACTGCTTCATTATTGGTCTGTTTCTTGAGCTGTTTTATCTGTACTCTTTATTCTTGGACTGTTTTCAAATGCCTTGATTTCAGCTATTCGGGACACATTCCGCTCGATCTTATGTTGGACAAACTGTTATTTGCATTTCTTTTGACTTGTGGCTTATCTGCTCCATGTTATCTACGTTTGATTTCAAGTCCTTCAGCTGGCCTTCCAGTTGTGCTTTGGCTGTCTTCTTTAGTCGAGTAGTCGCCTCGTACAACTTCCTGGCCTCTTTGTATTTCAGGTTTGATTTTACGGCTATCTTCATACTTTCTTGCTGTCTTGATGGTGTAACAGTACAGCGAGGTAATGAAGACGATGGAATCAGAGATAACACAACTCCAGCAGTCTCGGTAGATGGCGTTTATTGGAGTGACTTCACTATTACAGGCTCGGGATAACAATCCACTGTGAATACATTGTAGATAAGCAACAGAGGTCTAGCCCAATTAACCTTCTAGATGACGACTTTTACACGACCTCTCCCTAGGACTGCTCGATGGTAACTAATATGTTCGCTGCCCCTACGTCAGCGCGTGAGCGTCCCTAGTTACATTTCAGCGGGGATGCTCACGCGTGCATTGAATGCTAAACCCTTTCCCCTTGCACGCGCATCTAAACCCCTTAACAGAGACACTCTGTTATAATGGCAATGGCAGCCGAGGTATCTAGCCCCATGATTGCCGAAGCAGTTGGCGTATGTTCTGTTTGCGTTGAGCTTCCTGAAGTCGGTGTCAATCTTGGCGTGAAGGCGCTGGATGAGCGGGCGCGAAATTCATCTCATCTGATCTAATTTTCTCACCTCATATCATCTTATCATGTCATCTCATCATGTCATCTCATCATCTCATCTCATGTCATCTCATCATCTCATCTCATGTCATCTCATCATCTCATCTCATCATGTCATCTCATCATCTCATCTCATCATCTCATCTCGTATCATCTCATCATCTCATCTCATCATCTCATCTCGTATCATCTCATCATCTCATCATCTCATCTCATGTCATCTCATCATCTCATCTCATCATGTCATCTCATGTCATCTCATCATCTCATCTAATCTTATCATGTCATCTCATCATGTCATCTCATCATATCATCTCATGTCATCTCATCATCTCATCTCATCTCATCATGTCATCTCATCCTCTCATCTCATCATCTCATCTCATCTCATCTTATCATCTCATCATCTCATATCATATCATGATCTCATCATCTCATCTCATCATCTCATTTCATCTAATCTCATCATCTTATCCCATCTCATCATCTTGTCATCTCGTCTTATCATCTCGTCATCTCATCAGATCTCAACATCTCATTTAACCTCATCTCATCATCTCATCTCATCATCTCATCTCATCATCTCATCTCATCATCTCGACTCATCTTATCTTATCATCTCATCTCATCTTGTTCCTCTTGTACCTTGCGGTGTCGAGGTGCAGCATAAACAGCGGGAGAGTGCCCGTTTATGGGCTCCATATATCGAGATTCCTATGGACTCTGCTATCCCCTCCGTCCATCGTTGACATGAGAAAGTGGACGTGCTAAAATCAAGTGACCTCTTTATCGGGAGATTAGACAACACCAAGATGAAAAGCTTAGCACAGTCCAACTTCATCAAAAACAGAATACCATTGATTATCTTCCACACAAATTGTCACTCTCTTATGTTTAGAAACAATCACACACTATATAAATATACATTAATAAATGCGATATCACTTTTAACAGCATACTTCTTCCGTATAGTTTTCAAAACAGCAGAAGTATATTATTTCAGAAGCTCGTGCGAGTCACGTGCACAAGCTAATGAAATATTCATGTCTCCGCTTGGTTTGTTGAGGGAATTAAGCAAACACGCTGGAATCAATGAACTGAAAGAAGTTCAAAGAAATGCGGTTAGTTTATGTTGTGCCTGACCGATGTGCATTACGTGTGTCTTCTTTAGATCGTCAGAGACACATGCTAATGTAGAGGTATTTTTGTTGGGGTGGGTCCTTCGTGTGATGGTTTTCTCTGGCACACCGGACTACCTCATGGCATGCTTGCCCAGGGCTACTGCAGTACTCTCGCTGTCCTTGTGTGCGTATGGGTGGGTGAGTGGGTGCTTGAGTGTGGATGTGGATGTGTTTGTGCTTATGTCTCCGTGTATGTGTGTATCTTTGTGTCTCTGTATGTAGCTGTGTGTGCTTGTGCGTCTCTGTGTAGTTGTGGTCACTGTCAGTGTGCGTCTTAGTATGTGTGCATTTATGTGTGTGTGTGTGGGTGGGTGAGTGGGTGCTTGAGTGTGGATGTGGATGTGTTTGTGCTTATGTCTCCGTGTATGTGTGTATCTTTGTGTCTCTGTGTGTAGCTTTATGTGCGTGTGCGTCTATGTGTAGTTGTGTGTCACTGTCAGTGTGCGTCTTAGTATGTGTGCATTTATGTGTGTGTGTATAGGTGGGTGAGTGGGTGCGTGACTTGTGGATGGTTGTGTCTGTGCGTCTGTAATCGTGTGTGTGTATTTGTGTGTTTGTGTCTGAGTGTGTAGCTGTGTGTGGTTATGAGTATGCGACAGCGTGTGTCTGTTAGTGCGCATCTGTGTCTGTATGTGTGTGTGTGTGTGTGTGAGAGAGAGAGAGAGAGAGAGAGAGAGAGAGAGAGAGAGAGAGAGAGAGAGAGAGAGACTGTGTGTCTTAATGTTTAGCTGTATGTGTCTATGTGTGGTTATATGTTTGTGTCAGTGTGTGTCTATGTCAATGTGCATCAGTATCTGTGTGTATGTGTCCCTATGCGTGCCTCTATGTCACATGTCTGTGTGTATATTCAAAATTTCCATACTCTGAACCACCTTACAGCCATTGCATTAATTTTAGAATGGACAAATTTCAGAATATAATGAATTATCACAAATCGTTGTAAGCAGAACAAAGCAATTTTGGGGAATGAAATATTTCTGACATAAATTGTGTGTTTTGTTTTCGTTCGCTCAATTTCAACTCAACTGTATTCCATACACATCCTACTATTTCCAGTGCACCGGAATGATTTTTGCCTGTGCATTCGCTTTCCCTGTTACCAGTGTCCCTCGCCATCAGGCAAACCAACTCCGACTTCAGAGGATTGTAATTTACGTCCCCAAGTCAAGGATGAGAAGACAACACTTTAGTCCAACTGAACGGTGTAGGGATTGAAACCGCTAACTCGGCATTAGCACACCGGATGTTTAAGAACGATAGCTATTATCCATTAACTAATATTCATATTGTAAAATGAAACCCAACAAAAGTAAACAGATAGGTTACTACCGGGTTACCTGCTCTATGGCGAAGCTGTTACGAAAGCGATTCGTAATCCCGCATACCGCATTCGACACACAGCAACGGGCGATTTCGAAGCAGACCGCTTTGCGTTGGTTTCGATACAATGATATGAGTGCCGGTCGTTCATAAATCAACAGAAAACTACTGAACGTAAACTTGCCAGAAATCACAAACAGCCACACAAAAAATGCTGGGGTTGACTGCGACGTACTGTAAAGGATATGCAGCTAATTTTAGCTAAAGAATTAAAGGTGGGTTAAAGGCAAGGGGCCGGTCTCTCTGGCCGAGGGGTTACAACTCTTTCTCCGTAATCCCGTTTATCACGCAAAGTCTCGTAGCGGGCGAGAACTGGGAGCGGTTCGTCCCCCGCTGGTGACTTGCGGGATAACTGAGCCGGCCGCTCAGAAAGCAATGGCAAACTACTGAGCGTAATCTTGCCAAGAAATCAACAGACACCTGAAAGATGCTGCTGTTGACAGCGATGTCCTGTAAAGGATATGCGAAAAAAAAAATAAAGGCAAGGGGGGATTTCATTTCACTGGGTTCCATCCCACACGGCTCCGTCTCCTGTCCACAGAACAGGCGCCGAAAACGTCCCACGGAGAAAGAAATCAGTAGTTCCAATTGAAGTGCTACACAGAACCCGTAATTTTGTATGAATGTGCAACATGGACAATAAAAAATTCCAACCCACTGTCACAAAATAAAACCGTGTGTTTAACTAGTTGATTATTATAGCGGCTTTCTGATTAAAAGGACTATCTGCCAGCGACAACTATTTTTACTAACAGAGAAAACAAATCGGTTGTCAAAATCCCAGGACAATATTTGTAGCTGCACGTGTACATCTCTAACGGATTTGGAACATTCGGTGTTGATGGTGACAGGTCTCGGCATCGCCTTGACAGTTTGTCAACATTTGAATACAGATGGAAGCCGTGAGATCACAGGGGCAGATGTATAGAGGAAGTGAGTGCGCTGAATCATACATCGTTTTGACAAGTCATAAACAAGTCGGATGGAAAACGGAAGTACTCAGCACGGAAGTAAACAGTCCATATGTCATATAGTTTCCGGACATCACTCAGATGGGCAGATTGCTACTGACAGCTTGTTGCGAAAAACTGTTGTTGGGATCATACAGTAACTCGTTAGTTTGTTGGGGGAGTCGAAACAAGTGATGACAACTTTGACAGTGACTAGGCAAGGGAGAATCGATTCTTGACAATGGATGATATGCGCAAATAACACCTGCAGGACGTCACCCATATCACGTGACCAAATTTAGGGTTTGCCATAAACCATGATTGGGAGAAACAGAGTTGACAAAAACCGTGGATTATGATGGACGTGTTTGTGGGAGAGCTCTACAGTGTTAGAATAATTTAACATTAACTAGCATGTGTCGTTATGGCAAAGTGTAGTAGCCATCCCGGGAATGAGGCGGTTTTGCATAAGGTAGTCAATATAGTCTATTAGTTCTAATTAATATAGACTGTAGCCTTGTTAAAACTATAGTGTGATGATTAGCATTGTTAGTGGAAAACTAGTTAGAGTAGAATAGTGATATTGGCTCTGCTAAGGTGAATAGAATACTGAGGTTGCACTCTGTATTGGTCTTTCCTTGTCATAGCCTGATTCGGCCCTAGGTGGGTAGCTAATCTGCTCTATGACATAGTTTAGTTAGCTAAAGATCATTAAGCAAGGCAATAGGCTTACACGCAGCCGATAGGATCAGTGACTAGTACTATCACCAGATGTGTTGTTTCTATCCTAGGTTCCCTACCAGATCCGAGGAAACTCAACAAGTTTTTAGGAAAGGTTCAAATCCCATTCGGAAGAACACCAGTGGAACAGTCAAATAAAGTTTCGTACAGAACGTAACTGAAGCTAGAAGGAAGATGATTCACCAAAGAGGGGTGATGATTACTGATGCACCACACAGCATCAGACAGTAGTAACTAACTGAGAACATTAATTATAATAGTTACCTAGTGTGATATAATCTCGTGTAATAGAACACAAGACATGATACGTGAGGCTAGATAGACACGAGTGAGGATCAATTACATTAACAATTAACATTAATAACTGTGTACACACTACAAAGGACTTGTGCATTTTTTTAGGAACGATAGGAACGGACATTGTGTAGGGTGCAACCGGTCCATGATTAACTGTTAATACCACCGGTATCTATTTCGGATGATCACGAAATGGGATTACCAGAGGTCTACAGAGGCAAATCAGTATCCAGCAGGATGGTTTCGGCACTGGGTGAGATGTACATGTTCTGACGTAACGTGCTGTGGTCTATCCTTGCTGGGATCAGCTGACTGGGTTGTTGTCTGAGAGTCCGATTCTACACACTTTATAGAATACGTCACACATTTTCTTCACATACACGTCTCATATACGTTACACTTTTCTTTTAATAAATTAATCTTTATTAATTTTTGGAAGCAAGAGTTGTTGAGTATGTTGCGTTGGAGAAGTATGAGAGGGGGCATAGTACGACAGTGAGAGAGTGAGAGGAAAAGGTGTCCACGGGCTGATGGAGTGTGTTGGACGGAAGCTGGTGGATTCTCCAGAATATTAAAAAGGAGGAAAATATTATAATGTGGGTGTCGGCTCTCTTCACTCCAGGGACGACACTGTAAAGGAGGACACGACACCCACCGCGTTCCCGTTGGTCTATAATAAATGTCACCCACCGAATCCTGGTTGATCTAACCAAAATATGGGTCCAGCATTGTACACCCAATGAGCCTTCAGACGAACAACTGCGTCGTTTATTTCTTAAGTAAACTCGTTTAAATCTCTGTTATACATGTATTGTTTGACTCTCATAGAAGTGGAGGAAAAGTAGAGATTAGAAGACACATTAGACAACATGACCATTAAATGCTATAGTTGCCGACCGGGATTCGAACCTGTCACGTCTAAATGATGATAGCGCGTCGCTGTAGGAACAAATGTACTACTTGGTGTATTTTTGATGACTGTGCAGTGTTTGAAAATATTGCCGGTCCAAGCTTTGTATTTACCTATTATGTTGCATGAATTTCACAGATGTGAATACAAAACCTGGACCGGCAATATGTTCGAACATTGCACAGTCATTAAAACTACACCCTATATCAGCGCCAAACATTGCATGTGTATTTATTTGTGAACTGTCTTAGTGGCTTTAAAGTGTTCCGTAACCTATATAGCTGTGTATTAGGGCTACAACATTGGAACCGACCAATCATGTCTCTTGCTTAAATATTGGTGAATGTACTGAACACAGCATTACGGCCTGATGTGTTTGTTATTTGGTTTAATATAATATTATGAGATCTATGGTGCTATATACGAATTATGTCCGTTTTCAACAGTTGTGGGTTCATGTGAATGATAGACCTGGTTTTGAAGACAACATTTTTTAAGTTTTCTATTTGGTAATGCGTCGAAGTATACTTGTTCCTGCAGCAAGGTGCTGTCGTTATTTGAAGGTGACAGGTTTGAATCTCGGTCGGTAACTTTGGCTTTCAAATTGTATGTTGTCTGACTGTCTGGCACCTTGCTGTCTTGACAGACGATAGTTTGTAAAATGGAGTTATACTCTGCATAACACACAGCCTGGGCTGAATTTAGAGAACATGCATTGCCTATGCAGCTCCCTCGGCCTGCCTAGTTTACTCCAGAGGAGAAGTAACATCAATACGTCAGGAACAAGACAAGTTGCAGAAGCTGCCGGATCAACAAAGCAATGCTCTAACTGTGCACCTGTCGGAGCTTCCATCCTAGACTAGTTGTCGACCAAGGCTTAAGGCTTGGTCTGCCCTGTCATGACATTTAGTCTTTGAGTTGCATTTCCACGCACTAAGGTAAGACTTGTACCCTCCCAGTTGCACTCCTCCCCCGAAGCCGTTATCACAATGTGGGGTGGTGGGTTTGGTAAACGAGTTTACTTAAAAATATACGACCAAGTTATTCGTCTTAAGTCACATTGGGTGTATAATGCAGGACACATAGCGAGGCGCTGTCGTCATTTGGAGGTGACAGGTTCGAATCTCGGTCAGAAACTAATGATGTCAATTGTCATGTTGTCTAAGGCGTCCTGTCGTCTATATTTCTACTTCTGTGAGCGTCAAACAAGAAATGTATATTTATTTATAAACAGTGATAGAGGCTTCAACGTGTTCCCCTATTGATATTTACATTTGTAACGTCAATCCTCGCAGATTAATCAATTAATATTAAATACGTGTCTACTTATATTATTTGCAACATCTCATAATTTGTAAAGATAAAACTCATTCCCTAGTTGCCTTCATGAAATATTAAAAGCATGTCGAAAAGTTGATAAAGTGATCATCATTATGTTCGCATCTATTTTCCTCCAACATGTATGTTCATCTTCCTAATTCAATTTCCGATTTATATTTCATTGAGCTTTATTTGTTTGTATAGACAAGTCCCCGATGCATATTTCTTAATTGGTTTCTGCATGAGGCTCGTTTTTGAGTGTTACGTTTTTTTTTATGTCTTCTAGCGGTAGGTCAATTTTGTGCAATTTGGGTTGTATTGTTTGTGTTTTTATTGTTGGATTTGTATGTCTGCTGTGAGTGTTCTTTGGCAGGGGGAAGCTGATCTGGGTGTCTGACTCTGTGGTCGCTGCGAGAGGTGCAGGAGACTGTCTTGTTCGTGTCCGGGTGAGAATTGTAGATGTAGGTTGTTTACAAGTGAGCGAGAAGAAGGTGGTGATGATGATGATGATGATGATGATGATGATGATGATGATGATGATGATGATGATGATGATGATGATGATGATGATGATGATGTAGATGGACAAGCAAGAGGGGGAGGAGAAGAAGAAAGAAGAAGAAGAAGAAGAAGAAGAAGAAGAAGAAGAAGAAGAAGAAGAAGAAGAAGAAGAAGAAGAAGAAGAAGAAGAAGAAGAAGAAGAAGAAGAAGAAGAAGAAGAAAACTGAGAAGAATAAGGAAAAAGAAGAAAAAGGGGAAGATGAAAAAGAAGACGAAGGGAGGGATGAGGAGGAAAAGAAAGAGAAAGACGAAGATGACTGCGATGACTGCGACAGTAGAGAGATAGAGACATCGGCAGGCAGGCAGGCAGGCAGGCAGGCAGGCAGGCAGGCAGGCAGGCAGACAGACAGACAGACAGACAGACAGACAGAAAGAAAGAAAGAAAGAAAGAAAGAAAGAAAGAAAGAAAGAAAGAAAGAAAGAAAGAATATACCAAATGTTAAATGTTGTGTAATGAGATTCAGCCATTCCACGCCACGAATGCTATATATATAGATAGAATATACTCTTCACATAAGAATTACATGTCCCAAGGGACATAACTGAATGGGGCAGGGTAAATACACAAATCTCTCCGTATTTGACAAAGATGCAGCCAGAGACATCGCTTAAAATATATAAAATAGAAGGCAGATATACAGACAGACAAAGAGACAAAGAAAGAGACCAATAGACAGACATCATCATAATGGGCCGTGCCGATAAGCATGTGCGGTCATGTTTCGTCATCCCACACGTTCGCAAGAGTCTTGGATCAGCTCTGTGTTCTTGTCTCGACCATACCACGTGGCCAAGCCTCCAGTATCTACTTCTCTGTCTTCCCCTTGTTCCCCTGTTTATTTCCCTCAATCTTGCCAGTTGTCACCAAGTTCTCCAGTTTAGTACTTCTCATAACGTGGTCAGTAAATCTTGACTATCTATGTCTAATTTCTCTCATCAGACAGAGCTATTAAAAATGAAACAAAAGATCCTTGTAGCAAGCCTTGGGTTGAATTAACAGCATATGTTGCTACAGACATTTGTGCAGACCCATCGGCACGCCAGGGGTCAACATCACGCCGCCCACTTTTAATTGCCAAGACATTTCATGCCACCCATCTGTTGCAGCGGGAGAACGGGTGTATTCTTCGAGAGTGGCAAACCTTATCTGCAGCGGCAAGGGTTGTCCTGTAGTTACGTTGCTCTCCAGAGGGAACTTGCAATGGGTCTGTGATATGATCGAGCCATGACATATTGTTAGGCCTGGATCCACGGAGAAATAATACCCAGTCTTTCATTCACTTTCGCAGGCGACGGGTCCATGCCTCGAGCTTTCGTCTGTCCGTGCTCGTGACATCATATGTGCTATAGGCTAAGAATTTCGCTAACGCGCCCGATGCTTTGTAGTGTGTATGATGTTTTTATATACACAGATAAGACCGATATTATAGATGCAGATTATACAGACATTATAGATGCAGATTAGACATACATTATAGATACGGATTAGACAGACATTATGGATACAGATTAGGCAGACATTATAGATACAGACTAGACAGACATTATAGATACAGATCAGACAGACATTCAGACAAGAGTATCGACGGCTTGTAGTGTTATGAGGTTTCTATAGTTACAGATTAGACAGACATTCAGACAAGAGGATCGACGGCTTGATAGACTGACAGATAGATAGATGGAACTACAGACGAGGGATGAGTGAATGGGTGGATGGATGGATGGATGGATGGATGAAGGGTGGGAGGGAGGGATGGGGATGGGTTGAGGGAGGGATGAATGGACGAGCAGACGGACGAAAGGATGAATAGATGGATGAATGGAGAGTAGATGGATGGATGAATGAATGGATGGATGTATGGAGGGATGGAACGAACGAACGAACGAACGAACAAACTTTATTTTCAAAGGGTTAAGAATTGGGCACGCAGGCCCGTCTAACATTCTGCCCTTCTATCACTCTCTTTCATACATTATTTCATTCACACATCATTCAAGGCTAACAAAGAACAGCAACAATTTAAAAGATATGCATTATAAAGGCATGGGCAAAATGCAAACATCAAAACTACACGACACAGTAATATTAGATAATGGTCTGACACTTGTTATTAGCCATGTGGAATATACTGACCTACAAAAAGAGGATTGGCTGTTATACTAGGGTTTTGTTATTATTATTATTATCTCAATTATTAAGGGGGAAGGTAATCCGTATTGAGATAGTGTTCGAATAATTTGCGATTATATGAATAGGGATTGGTGATGTCTTTGATTTCTTGTGGAAGATTGTTCCACAGCTGAGCTGCAGAGTACGTTAAGCTTGTTTTGTATAAGTCAATCCTAGGCTTCGGAATGTGTAGTATATTTAAACGTTTACTGTGTCTAGCATTATATTTAAACAATGGCCAAAGGTAATTTGGGGCATTCCGATGCAGGATTTTGTGAATTAGTTTAGCTTTATTGAAAAGCAGGCGTTTGCGGAATGGTAGTAACTGAAGGCGTTTATACAGGCTAGGATTGTCAGATAAATGTTTGCTATAAATTAGACTCATGGCCCGTTTCTGGAGTGAGTAAAGTCGCTTGGTGTTTGAATTAGAACAGCCGTCCCAGAATGTAGAGCAGTAGTCAAAGTGTGTCTGTATATGAGAAGTATAGAATAGTTTCCTTGTGACCTCATCAAGGAAGTTTTTAATCATGGCGAGTTGGTAGACTTTTTTCGCTGTTTGTTTAATGAGCGCTTGACCATGGGAATTAAAGGTTAGGTTTCTATCAATTATTAGGCCTAATGTTTTGTGCTCAATTACACTTTCTACTGGCATGTTATCGATGTGAAGTTGAAGTGATGTGTGTGAGTTTAGAGTTTGAAGTCTGTGTCTGGTTGTTAATAACATTGCTTTTGTTTTAGTGATGTTAATTTGCATACGATTTGAATAGCTCCACTTAACTACATTATTTAATTCTTGTTGTAAAGACGACTCCAGTAAAATACAGTCTTCAGCGTTTGTGTACACTGTACAGTCATCTGCAAATAGATCGCAGGACGACGAAAGATGCAAAGGTAGAGCGTTAATAAATATGGCAAATAATAGAGGGCCAAGAATAGAGCCTTGCGGTACTCCAATATTGAAGGTAGTGGTTTGAGACAGAGATTTATTATGTGATACTACTTGCTTTCTGTTTGATAGAAAAGATGATATTAGAGTGACTACATTAAGGCCAATTCTCATTGTCTCGAGTTTTTTAATTAAAATAACATGGTCTATCATATCAAATGCTTTCTTGAAATCAATAAACACAGTTCCACATAGACTGTTGTTCTTTATATTCTGGTGCCAATTTTCTATCATGTTTGTTAGGGCCGTATGGCAAGAATATTTTGGTCGAAATCCTGACTGGCTGTCAACAATAAGCTTGTTGCGAAACTAAATACTGTAATGTTACTTTATGGATGTGCTTTTCTAGTGGCTTAGATAGTGATGATAGTAAGGAAATGGGTCTGTAATTGTTCGGGAGACCATTGTCCAATGAACCAGATTTAAGAAGAGGGTACACTTTAGCGATTTTGAGAGCTGATGGAAAGTGGCCTTTGGTTAGGTTAGACACTGATTATATACATAGGTTAGTGATGTACAGATCACTGGCGCAGCACAACGGAGAATCCGGTTGTTGATTCCATCTAACCCAGATGAGGTTGTGTTTTTTTAGGTTACTGAGGTAAGTGAATACTTCAGTGATTGTCATTAGCGATATGTCGGAAAGAATATCGCTTGAGCATCTATTCTCGCAAAACGATGACAATAAAGATAAGTTGCAAGGAGAATTAGGTATTGAAGCCTTCAACTGGTCTATGTCAGTTTGAAAAAAAATTACTGAATTGGTCGCATGTAATATGATTTGATGGTAAAGAATTTCGGAAGTTATACTTGTTTGTCAAGGTGTTAATTGCTTTCCATATATCCTTACTATTTGTTTTATCCATTACTAAGTTCTTAAAGTAATTTTTCTTTTCCCGTCGTATGTTATATTGAACTTTGTTTCTAAGAGTACGGTATGCACCGAGATCCCGCTTTTTATGTGCTTTATCTCTGTCTCTCATAATTTCAAGTATTTCCTGGGTGATCCAAGGTGGCTTGACGTGGTGTTTTACTCGAACTTCCTTGACTGGCACATGTCTATCAAAAACATCAATAAAGGTTTTCATCCAGAATTCCAGAGCATCATCCGGGTCAGGAAGCTGATAAACATTGTCTAGAGGTGAACTGAGCAAGTCCTGTAAAAATGCGTTTTGGTTGAAATTTTTGTAACTTCTATATTTTACACTTATGTGTTTATGTTTAGGAGTTTTAATTCCTTTATTAGACCACGTGCAGCATTTTGGATAGTGATCGCTCATTGCACAATTGGGTACGGTGCATTCTATGATGTTGTCTGAGCAAGTTACATAAATGTGATCTATGACTGTTGAAGATGACTTTGTTACTCTAGTAGCTTGTTGTACTATTTGTTGGAAATTGTATGATGCAATTATATTTCCCCATATTATATTGGATTTGTTGGTGTCAATGTTAAAGTCTCCGAGTAGTATAATTTCCTTCCCAGAAGCGAAAACCACATCCATCATGGTAGTGAAGTTTTCGTACCAGACGTGTCCAGCACTGGGATTTCGATAAAGGTAGCCAATTATCAGGGGTGTGCGGTTTTGAAGTTTTAGCTCTAACCAGATACATTCTATTTCGCAAGTTTCAAAGTCTAGCCTACGGTGAGCATTTAGTAAATTAGAAACATAGGTTATTATGCCTGTCTCTTGTTTCCTACAGGGATCCCTTCTAAAAACTTTGTACCCTTTAATAGAGATGTCCTCATCTGAAATGTTATCATTAAGCCTACTTTCACTAAGGCCGAATAAATGAAAATTTTGATTAAGAATAGAAGATAACTCTGGTAGCTTGTTAAATAAGCTGCAAATGTTTAAGTGTCCAAGGCGTATTCCTGACTTATTGAGCCAGTGTTGCCACTTCTCAGACAATTCATCCATGAAAAAAGTGTAAATTAGTCAAAGTTAAGCAAAAATACAAGATCATTTTAAAAAAATCGCAATTACATTAACTTACAAAATATCAGTAATACAAATCGATAAGTAAATGACAATATTATAACGATACAACTAATTAGACCAACGAATATAATGCAAACAAGGAACAAAACGAATTAAAGAACATACAACAAATAATTAACTTGAAAAAACTACTTCACAAGCTAAGTACCAACTGTTATCCAAAAGACCGGATGGATGGAAATGAATGGATGGATGAGTAGATGAATGGATTGAAGAATAGATGGGTGGATGGAGGGATGGATGGATGGATTAGTAGATGGATGGATGAGTAGATGGATGGGTATAGGGCCTTATTGTTTGGTAGGTAGGTAGGTAGGTAGGTAGGTAGGTAGGTAGACAAGTAGGCATACAAACCGACCAACAAATCAATGTATCATTAGATGGAATGATTGATAGACAGACAGATGCTTATAGATAGATATACAAACAGACAAGTAGGCAGGCAGACAGACAGACTGACCGACAGACAGACAAACAATTCATTAGTAAACAAAAGAGAAGAACCCAACTGACCAGATTGTTTTTATAATCTCCTTGTCCTGTGCCTTGAATGCATGACAGGCCAAACCAGAAATGTGATCGTATTTACGCGCCAACGAATGATGCTTTCAGAAATTCGATAGTTGACAAATGTAATCCAACCGGAGGACACAATTTAACTCGATATAAGCAGCGGGCAATATTGCAGCCATGTTTGACTACGTAATTAAATGTTTTTGTGAAAGGAATATGGGAGCATGGTTTGGAAGGGGGAGGGAAGTGACATGGCAATTGACATGTCGGGCGGCATTCATTGAGTCATGATTGCTAGAGAAAAGAAAAATCACAACAACAGAAATGAGATTCCTGAAAAGAATACTCAGTGTATCAAGAAGAGAGAAGATCAGAAATGCAGAGATCAGGGCTAAAGTTGGGGTTATAGCAGTGCTAGATTTCATCAGAAAACAGCAGGTTAAATGGTTTGGCCATGTTACTAGGCTACTAACTAACAGTATACCACAACAAGCAGTGATGTACAGACCAAATGGAAGCAGAAGAAGAGGCCGACCACGTAAACGATGGATGCAGGGAATAGCAGAGTCCATGGGAATCTCGACATATGAAGCCTATACCCGGGCACTCTTCCACTTTTTATGCTTCACCTCGACACCACAAGGTACAAGAGGAACATGTTGAGATGAGATGAGATGAGATGAAATGAGATGAGATGAGATAATTGCTGGCGGTCACCTGTCGCGTTTTTTAACGACTTCTATTTACGCTCACTTGCTTTGAACTCAAGCGTATCCCATACACGTGCTACTATTTCTAGTACCATCCATCCATCCATCATGTACCATGCCGATAAGCGTGGGTGGTCATGTTCTGCCATCTCACTCGATCTCCGGAATTATGGATCAGCTCCGTGTTTCTATCTCGACCATGCCATGCGACCAAGCCTTCTAGGTATTTACTTCTCGGTCTTCCCCTTGGTCTGTTCCCTTCGATCTTGCCAGTTGTCACCAATTTCTCCAAGTCATTTCTTCTCATAACATGCCCAAAAAATTGTGACTGTCTACGTCTAATGACTCTAATCAGTTTTCGATCTTCATTTGTTTCTTGAAGGACTTGTTCATTGGTTTTTTTGTGTCTGTCCATGGTATTCTTTCCAGTACACCGGACTGATTTGAGTTTTGCGTGTGGAATAGCTTTCTCTATTACCAGTGCCCCTCACCATCGGGTGAACCCACTCCAACTTCTGTGGTAATTGTAATTTACGTCTCCAAATCAAGGACGAAAGGTTTACATTTTAGTCCAACTGAACCGTGTAGGGGTTGAACCCCCTATTTCGGCATCAGCACACCGGAAGTTTGTGATTGAGCGTATTTATCCATTCGACCGTGCAGGCTTCTATAGGGAGTATTTTTAATCACTGTGCAGTGTTTGTCCTCTAAAAGTACTGGAGAGTTTTGGGCATAGACCATAACTTTAGGAAGGGAAAATCCCAACTGCACCTCCCAGTGGTAGAGGATGGAAACACACCACGGTGTGGCTAACACAGCTCTGGGGACCGAGCATCCACCGGAATAAGTGGACAATTCTGCAGCTGAGCAGAGCAGGGCACTCACTTGTCCTTACAGTCGGAAATGGCTGTCAAAGGCAGAGGTAAAAAGACCACCATGTGAATGTGGAAGGCAAGGGGAAACCACCACATTATCTTCCCAAGACTTCATGGCAAAACATATATCAGAGTTAGTGAACGACGTTAATGGCTATCTTAGGACATCCTCGTCCGGTAGGGACAGTCATGAGCCACAGGTGACACCAGACCGTCATCCAGCTACTGATGGCAAAATCATAACTAAAATAAATAAATTTAGAGTAGGAACATGGAATGTTAGGACATTAAATGAGCTAGGAAAGTTGACCAATGTTCTAAGAGAGATGGATAGCATGAAAATGAATATACTAGGCGTTAGTGAGATGAGATGGAAGGGATCGGGCAAAATTATAGCTGACAATCACACAATAATTTATTCTGGAGGGGATACACATGAAAAAGGTGTAGGAATAATATTAGACGAAAAAACAGCCAAGTCAATTAATGGATACTGGTGTATTTCAGATAGAGTAGTTATGGTAAAAATCAAAGGCAAACCAATAGACATAAATATTATACAGGTATATGCACCAACAACAAGCAGTAGTGATGAAGAAATACAACACTTTTACGACGAAATAGAAATGGTGATGGCTCAAATTGGATCACAAGAAATAAAAATAATACTTGGTGATTTTAATGCAAAAGTAGGAAAGGGGAAAATGGAGGATGTAGTGGGGAATTATGGTTTAGGTACAAGAAATGAAAGAGGGGAAAAGCTAATAGAATGGGCAAATATTAATGATATGATAATTGGAAACACATGGTTTAAACACCATAAAAGACGACTGTACACATGGAAAAGCCCTGATAAGAAACTACGCAACCAAATTGACTACATACTAATTAATAAAAGATATACAAATGCTATAAGTAATGTAAAGACAATGCCTGGTGCTGACTGTAATAGTGATCATGTACCACTATGTGGACAAATAAAAGTAAGATTAAAGAGAGGGAAAAAAATGGTTAAGAACATGAGACTTAATAAAGAGGTTCTGAAAATAGATAAAGAACTGCAAGAACAATACAGAGTGACTGTGAAAAATAGGTACAATGCGATAGCTAAAATACAGAATATAAATGAACAATGGGAAATGTTAAGGGACTCCATTCATCAAACTAGCAAAGAAGTATTACCGGAGAGAGGCAAAATAGCTAAGAAAAAATGGATGAATGAAGAAATCTTAAAACTGATGGACAAAAGAAAACAGAGTAAAAATGACGAACAAGAATACGCTAAGATAAATAAAGAAATAAAAGATAAATGTGGGAAGGCTAAAGAAAGTTGGTTAAACGAGCAATGCAAAAAAATTGAATTAAATTCCATTAATGATACAAAAAATATGTACAGACAAATCAGTGAGCTTACAGGAAGAAAAATAAGAATAAATACAGGGTGTTTGAAATCAAAAACAGGAAAGATATTATTAGAGGAAGGTGCTATAATGAAGAGGTGGAATGAGTATATAAGAGAATTATATGACGGAGAAAGGGAAGAATTAACAGAAGATAGTAACTTAGAAGGTCCACCTATTCTGAAAGAAGAAGTCGCTGACGCTATGAAACGTATGAAGAAAGGAAAAACAGCTGGGCCAGATGAAATCACAATAGAAGAATTAGAAGTGTTGGGAGAATTTGGAGTAGATATATTAACCAAAATGTTGAATGATATTTACAGTAGTGGATATTTACCCAGTGATATGCTGAAATCTGTATTTATAGCTATACCAAAAAGACCAGGAGCAATTGATTGTGAAGATTTTCGTACAATTAACCTCATAAACCATATCACTAAGCTTCTACTCAGAATCATAATGAGAAGAAACAAAAAGAAAATAAAAATGGAAATTAGTGAAGAACAGTATGGATTTGTGGAAGGAAAGGGCACAAACAATGCAATTTATACATTACGGACACTAATAGAAAGGTCAATAGAGAAACAGAGAGACATATATTTGTGCTTCATAGATTATACTAAGGCATTTGATAAAGTAAAACATGATGAACTGATTAAAATGTTGGAAGATATCAACATTGATGGAAAAGATTTAAGAATAATAAAGAATGTTTACTGGAACCAAGTAGCAGCAATTAAAATGGGAAATAAAGAGGGTAGTTACGAACAGATAAAGCTAGGAGTACGACGGGTGTGTCTTGTCACCAGATCTTTTCTCCCTGTATAGCGAAGTAATAATGAGAGAGATCAAAGAGATGCCAGGAATACTAGTTGGAGGTTATAATATAAATAATATACGCTATGCAGATGACACAGTATTGGTGGCGGATAATTCAACAGACCTACAGCAATTATTAGACGTTGTAGTAACAGAGAGTGCAAGGAAAGGACTCTCCTTGAATATCAAGAAAACAGTAACAATGGTAATATCAAAGAAAATGGTGACACCAAAATGTGACATAGAAATAGAAGGAAAAATCCTTAACCAAGTGGATAATTTTAGATACCTAGGGGCATTTATAACATCAGATGGAAGATGTACAACAGAGATTAGGAGCAGAATAGGGCAGGCAAAAGCCGCATTTCAGAAAATGAAGAGTATCTTGTGCAATAAGTCACTATCACTGAATGTAAGAAAGAGAGTGCTGAAATGCTATGTAGAACCAGTTTTGCTGTATGGCAGTGAATCTTGGAATGTAAATGAACAAAGTAAGAAGAAATTAGAAGCAACAGAGATGTGGTTCCTGAGACGAATGTTGCGAATTCCTTGGACTGCCAGAGTAACTAACGATGACTGCTTGAAACAGGCTAATGAAACTAGAACATTATATACAACAATAAGACAGAGACAAACATCTTTCTTCGGTCACGAGATGAGAAGAGAGGCATTGGAGAACATCGTAACAAATGGGAAGATCGAGGGGAAGAGAGGCAGAGGCAGACCAAGAGAAATGATGCTGGATGGATTTAGACGGTGGCATGGAGGAATATCAGCAGCAGAGTTGATCCAGAAAACCAAAGACCGAGATCTGTGGAGAGCCATGAACGCCTACGCCAGCTGGCACGGCACTTGATGATGATGATGATGTGCAGTGTTTGAAAATATTGCCGGTCAAAGTTTTGTATTCACCCTCTGTAAAGTTCATACAGCATAATTGTTCTATTGCGTATCCCTTACGGGACGTTGCAGTCAACACCAGAATTTTCCAGCTGCTGTTGATGTGCTAGGCAAGTGTTACGTTCAGTAGTTTGCTATTGCTTTCTGAACGACCGGCTCCCATACCAGCACGTTATAACACAACGCGACACGGTCTGCTGCACAAATCGGTCGCAGCTGAGCTTCGAACGCCTGGTACCCGGCTCACGAACCGCGTTCGCAAGCGTTTAGCCACGGAGCCGGTATACATATAATAGGTAAATAAAAAACTTGGACCGGCAATATTTTCAAACACTGCACAGTCATTAAAAATACACCTGTAGCTCTAAAGAGTAATCAAAATGTTCTGAATAGAAGCTAAAACACAAGTACAATTCACTACAAAGATCAGAAAGAGGCGTCAAATAGTTTGATATTAAAGGAAAAACTGGAATATGTCGTAGAAAATAAATAAAAAAGGACGGATGTTAACATGGTCGTTTAAAATCCGGTGTCATGCCGAGGTAGCGGGCTCAACCAGGACAGTTGGACTAAAATGTTGACTTCTCGTCCTTGACTTGGGGACGTAAATTACAAGTACGTCCGAAGTCGGACGGGTTCACCTGATGGTCAGAAACACTGGTAATAAAGAAATCCACACGGAAAAATTCAGTGCGTTGCACTAGAAGTATTAGCACCTGTATGGACTACGCTTGGGTTGAAAGCGAGCCAACGCTAAATAATACTAATAATGTTAATAATAAATAATAATAATAATAATAATAATAATAATAATAAGAAGAAGAAGAAGAAGAAGAAGAAGAAGAAGAAGAAGAAGAAGAAGAAGAAGAAGAAAGGACAGTTTACACGCTCTGGCTAGTAATTGCTAACTCCATAGATTTTAGGCAAATCGACGCTTGATGGGATATGCTTTTAATATTAGACCGGCCGCCTTTACATGCAATGAAATTTCCCTATGACCATCTAAGATTTCGTCACCCTGAGTTAAAAAGTGAGGTGCATATTCTTTACATGACCTCACCGTCAACCCCAGCATTTTTTTTTTTTTTTGCTGTTTGTGATATCTTGGCTACGTTTTATGTTTAGTAGTGTGTTTAGTTTAGTTTAGTTTAGTCGACAGATCAACATCACGGCACACGGGTGTAACCCATAAGTGCTCCGTTCTATTCTTAACTCAAGCCTGAGTCCGGAGAATCTCAGCTCAGTGCACGAACTCCGTAGCACCGGCGAAAATCCTGAAATACTTTGATTAGATTTTTAACTAGACATTTTATCCGGGCAGCGCCGTTAGGCTACTCTTTTTCGATTTTCAACTATCAAGGGATTTTTTACGTGCGTAACAATTCACACGGGCGTCCGATCTCACTACCCAGAGACCAGGGGAAATTTTATTACTAGAAATTCACGTGAAAAACTCCCGGTCCTCACCGTGGCTTGAACCACTCAGCCCACAGTGCAGTAGTGTGTACGCCTCCTTTCCTCCGTTAGTCTTCGGGACAGCCTTGGACAAGGGGGAGGGAGTACCCGTTTAGCCCCCCACCCCCCACCCATCAGGGTTACGTGAAGCCAAAGAAGCAGGTGGTGGATGGAGTGTAAGAGCAGGGACAAATAGATGTTGATTATGGTTTGCATTCTGAGGAGATGATCTCATCAGTAGAGACAATGGCTATGGCCACCGACTAGTACAGTCACTGCCCAGAAGGAAAGCAATGGCAAACTACCTTCTGCAAAACTTACCAAGACTCCCTAACAACCATGATACTCACATCACAAAATGGTATAGAAAAACTAATAACCTCAACCCAAAAGAATAGTGAAAATCACAGCTTATGTCTTAACATTGCAAAAACAATGATAATGCATACAAGTAAAACTAATATGGAGAAAGAAATATACGTTAATGAGGAAAAATTGGAGGTGGTGGAAAATTTCGAATATCTTGGTTCATTAATTACCAACAATGGTGACACGATGGAAGAAATTAAAAGATGAATAGCAATTGCCCTTCAAAAACTAAACCAACTGAATAAATTGTGGCGTGGGACAGAAAGAACGGCAACAATTAAATGTGTAAGAGCATGCATCCTTCCCATTACCTGAGAGACTTAGACAGTTACATGACAAGCTGAAAAGCGCTTAAATTCCTTTGAATATAAATGTTATAGACGGGTTCTAAGAATACTTTGGTTACCCAAAAAAATGCATCCGTACGACAAGATCTGAATATTGAAGAAGGTTGGCTACTGAAGACTATAAAACAAAGAAAATTGAAATATTTTGGTGACTTGAAACGTCATGAAAGTTTAGAGAGAACAATAACGAGGGGGGGGGGGGGTGAATATGCCTGGGAAGAGAGGAAGATGAAGGCCAAAGAGAAGATGGGTGCAGGATGTGGCGGATGATCTCCAGATGGGTGTATCAGGACGCCGGACATCTAGTTTATGACCGAGAAATTTTCCGGAAGATTGTTATGGGAGCGAGGTTCTGCAAAGGTCACGCTACTGAATGAATAAATGAATGAGTCTTCCATTGCTTTCTGAATAACGGGCACTCACACCATTGTATGAAATACCAACGCAAGGCCAGTCTGCTTCCAAATCGCCCGCAGTTGTATTTCGAACGCTGTATGCGGGAATTACGAATTGCGCCCGTAACACCTTCGCCACAGACCTGAGTGACTAGGTTATTGACCTCGATGGAGATTCCAACACATCAGGCAAGATCTAACTCGCAGTAAGAGGATCTGCTTCATTGCACCGGGTTTTATTCCAGTAGATTATTCTTTTTCCGCAGAGCGTCCTACCGAAAACGTCGAACAAAGTCCGAATTGCGTAGCTCCAGCGACGATCCCCTTGAGTCTCCGAGAAAGTTGCTCTCATGAACCGACCTTCGGAGCGCGAGGCAAGCGTTTATGCACTTCGCCACGGGGACTCTAACATGCAGTAATGAACATAAAGACAAACCCTAAACCACAAGCCTCAAACCTCAAACCCCAAACCACAAGTCTCAAAACCGCAAACCCCAAACCATAAGCCTCAAACCTCAAACCCTAAACCACAAGCCTCAAACCTCAAATCCCAAACCACAAGCCTCAAACCTCAAACCCCAAACCACAAGCCTCAAAACCACAAACCCCAAACCACAAACCTCAAGATCTCAAACCTCAAACCCCAAACCACAAACTTTAACACCTCAAACCCCAAACCACAAGCCGCAAAACCTCAAACCCCAAACCGTAAGCCTCGAACCTCAAAACCCAAACCACAAGTCTCGAATCTCAAACCCCAAACCACAAGCCTCGAACCCCAAACCCCCAAAGGATAACCCTCGAACCTCAACCCCCAAAAGACAAACCTCGAACCTCAAACAACAAGCCACAAGCCTCAGACCTCAAGAATAGTTAGTTGCATATCCTTTGCATGACATCGTAGTCAACACCAGTATTTTTGCTGTTGTGATCTCATGGCAAATTTACGTTCGGTAGTTTGCCATTTCTTTCTGAACGACCGGCAACCATACCATTTCGAGAAGAAAGGCGGGTCTGTTACCAATTCTCCCGCAGCTGTGTTTCGATCGCGGATATGCGAGATTACGAACTACGTCCGTAACTACTTCACAACGTAGCCGGCCAAATCTCAAAACTTCGCTTTACATCCCTTCTAACCGCTCTCACTTCAATCAACGCAGCAAGCCCGTTCTATACCCTACCCGCTAGATCACCCTACTCCATACCCGGACTCCATCTAACCCCATCGCACCCCATCACACAAGGACGAGCGTCAGACTATGTCCAAACATGCAGACTCACGATTCTGACAGCCTTAATTTCTAACTCAGCACAAAGAACAAATATTGCCTTTCCCTGCTCGTCATGAACTCTGAACAGCAACTCAAGTCGTATGATGAGCAACAAACAACTCGAACTTCTGACTATTTATCTTCTGTTTCTGAAAAGTCGGGTCCTGTATTTGTTTATCTTAAAATTACGAGTGTGGGTATATTTATCTCTGTCTGGATGCTAATTTATGCTAATTTTTTTGTCTCTGACAGAGTGGTGTCTTGTTTGACAAGGAGTCGTTATTCCTAATCGAATGTGTTTTCATTAGTTGGTTAATCAATAAATCAGACAATCAGTCAGTCAATCAGTCAATTAGTTAGTTAGTTAGTCTGTTATTCGGTTAGTCAGTCAGTTTGTTGGTCAGTCAGTCAGTCAGTCATTTAGTTAGTTAGTTAGTTAGTTAGTTAGTTAGTTAGTTAGTTAGTTTGACAGTTAGTTAGTTTGTCAGTCAGTCAATCAATTAGACAGTCAGTCAGTCGGTCAGCCAGTCAGTCAGTCAGTCAGTCAATCAGTCATTTAGTTAGTTAGTTAGTTAGTTAGTTAGTTAGTTTGACAGTTAGTTAGTTTGTCAGTTAATCAGTCAGTCAGCCAGTCAGTCATTTAGTCAGTCACTCAGTCAGTTAGTTAGTTAGTTAGTTAATTAGTTAGTTAGTTAGTTTGTCAGTTAGTTAGTTTGTCAGTCAGTCAGTCAGCCAGTCAGTCAATTAGACAGTCAGTCAGTCAGTCAGCCAGTCAGTCAGTCAGTCAGTCAGTCAATCAGTTAGTCGGTTAGTTAGTTAGTTAGTTAGTTAGTTAGTTAGTTAGTTAGTTAGTTAGTTAGTTAGGTAGGTCGGTAGGTCGGTAGGTAGGTAGGTAGGTAGGTAGTCAGTCAGTCAGTCAGTCAGTTAGTTGTTGGAGTATTATCCTTGCACTTCGGATAAGTCCATAAGTGGCCAGAAACAACCCTCCCCACCCCCACCCCAACATATGCACCAGCGTGCGGCGGCTAATAGTGCCAGTTCTGTGTTGGTTGACGAGGCCTGCCTCTCGTGTCTGGCCGTATCAGTTCTTACTCCCAAGTCTCTCATTCTACTCGAGTGGATTCAATCACGTCAAATTCCTCTGCTCTCGACATCTATCTAAGGGCGTTTTTAATATCAGCAATTTGTTATAATTAATAAATTACAAGTAATTTATCGAGTTATTTTCAGAGAATCAAAAATAAACACATAGACGTGATTAGAAGTTAGTTATGGACCATCTCCCAATCTCTAAAGAAGGAACTTTGGACTTTTGAACTTAAAGGTTCTAGAAATGTTCTTAGAATGCCATGGACCAAGACGTAGAATAACATTGACATTGTACAAGGGTGCTTCAAATGAAAATCTTAAGTGTAACAGAAATCACAATAACCATGTCATTGTCTTTACCTGTCAATATTATTGTTAAGGATGTCATCACGGTGCAGACGAAAACGGTGACTTCATAAAGACGGTTTAAAGACGGCCGCCCCATTTTTGACATGCACCAAAGTGGAGCAATGTTCTGTTTATCCATTTTTTTAAAATTATCAGTGAAGGGGTAAAACCTACAGAAATTTATCGGCGAATGAAAATCCAGTACGGTGATGCATTTCTGTCAGTTCAGCAAGTGTGTGAGTGGAGTAGGAAGTTTCGATATGGCGTGGCTTTTGTGACAGACAGTTCACGACCGAGTCAGGCACACCGAGTAGTGACCCCAGAGTCGATTTGTCTACAGGAATCCAAGCACTTTATGGGCACTGGAGGATTTGTATTGAAGGCTGTGGTGACTACATCGAAAAATGATACATTTGTTCTGTACTTTTTTAGAATATATTCACCCAAATAAAACCAAAAACATTTAAGATTTTCATTTTAAGATTGGAACGTCGGCAGAAGAACGGAAGACCTGTTATAGACAGATGTGATCAGAGCCCTTAGGAATATTGTGTATAGTGCAGAAGAACAGATAGATCATCACGGCTTGGAAGAATGGTGCTGCAGGGAGTGACCACAGGATCTGTCCGACACTCAGGACTCCGAGAGTAGACTTCGAGACCGACACATAATCAAACTCCTCTGTTACTATTAGTACTGGGGCTCTTCACTGCTGTTGAAGATGAGTACGGGGCACGCATGGGAATGTCCCGACTGCTGTGATGTCGTTTCTTGACTTACCTTAACTCAGCTCAGCTCAAGATCTGATTGTGGAAGAAAACTGGATCAAAAACAGCGCCACGTCTCAAAAGCTGAAATACTTTGGACATATGAGATATCACAGTGGTTTAGGAAGAACAGTGCTGGAAGGCATGGGCTTGGGAAAATAGACTGTTTGACCAGCACGAAGATGGACACAGAACACTGCGGACAATTGAACATGAACATTATGTGGCAGAAGAGCTAACAAAGGATTGAGATATTCACGACGGCCCTTTATTATTATTATTATTTGCGGTCGTTTTAACTTAAGCTTAGTGCTGCCATTTTTAGTGCATGGACTAATTTTTGCGAGTGGATTACCTTTCCTTATTACCAGTGTCCCTCGCCATCAGGTGAACCCACTCCGACTTCTGAGGTGCTTACAATTTACGTCCCCAAGTCAAAGACAAGAAGTCAACATGTCAGTCTAACTAACGTGTGTATGATTTGAATTCGATACCTCGGCATCAGCACACCGGTAGTTTAAGAGCGAACGCTCTTATGTATTCGGCCTTTGTGACCTCCACGAGCTGGGGTGAGAGCGACGTTTGGCAAATTACCTGTGGTCACTTCACGAGCACTCTTGTAAACATCGTACTGGAGGCAGTGAATATATGATTTATTTATTTTTTTTTGCAGAATAATTACTACAAAAGCACTCTACAGCAAAAATCTTTCTACCAACTCTATGAGAGTTTATAAGAGATTCAAGTACTAGATGAAGTATAATATCATCAAATAGCAAATCAGAAAACGAGATCGAAAATAGATGCAATAAGGCAAATCAACTCATTTGACAAATGGCACCAATACTAAAGAACAAACATGTATCAATAGATAGTAAAAGTCACTCTACACACAAAGAGAAACGAAACATTACATTGGAAATTAGATTCCTGAGAAGAATGCTCAACATATCCGGGAGGAAAATCAGAAATTATGAAATCAGAACTAAAGTGTGTGTGTGTGTGTGTGTGTGTGTGTGTGTGTGTGTGTGTGTGTGTGTGTGTGTGTGTGTGTGTGTTGGGGGGGGGGGGGGTAATCGCAGTGCTAGATTTCATTAGAAAACAGCAAATGAAATGATTCGGCCACATAACTAGACTACCAACTAACAGTATAACACAACAAGCAATGATGTACAGACAAAATGGAACTAGAAGAGGCCGACCATGTAAACTATGGACAGAAGGAATAACAGAATCCATGGGAATTTCGATACATGTAGCCTATAAACTGGCACTCTCCTGCTGTTTATGCTTCACCTTGACACCGCAAGGTACAAGAGGAACCAAATGAGATGAGATGATGATGATGATGATGATGATGATGATGATGATGATGATGATGATGATGATGATGATGATGAAGATGATGAAGATGATAATGATGATGATGATGATGATGATGATGATGATGATGATGATGATGATGATGATGATGATGATGATGATGATGGTGATGATGATGATGATGATGATGATGATGATGATGATGATGATGATGATGATGATGATGATGATGATGTTTAGGGGACGAAAATAAATGCTATAATATTGACAATTGCCGATGCTGCGTGTAAATTTTAAATAATTTATAATTATCATATTAGAACTTGAATATCTTGGATCCATAATTAACAATACTGAGGATAGTTCAAACTGCGACAAAAGAAGAGTTGCCCTAGTACAGAAATGAAGAGATTGAACAGTATTAAGAGAACAAGACGCATTACCAACAAACAAATTAAACTAAAAATGTTGAGAACATGCATTTGTTCAGTGACAACAGACGGATGTGAACTCATTTCAAAAACAGTAAAGAAGAAAATCAAAGAATTTGAACCGAACTCTTACAGAAAAATTATTAAAATATCGTTGATCGAGATGAAGAAAATTACTTTCTATGTCTTTTCAATACAGATAACATGTTTTGACTCCGTTCAAGTGTCGATGTAGTATTTTAGTTTCTTGTTATCTTGGTGACGTTGCTTCTTTTCCAGTTTGTAATTTCGAAATTTTGTTGCTAAAGATGTCTGTCTTTGTCGTTTTGACAGATTATTGTTAGTTATTTTGTGCTTCAAAACAGGCATGATTACTTCAACTCATTATGTGGACAAGGGATGGAGTTATACCTCTCCATAGCACAGAGCCTGGGCTGAAATGTAGAGACCATGTGTTGCCCATGCAGCATGATCCCTCCCTCTCTCGGCCTGCTTGGTTTACTCCAGAGGAAAGATAACACCAATACATCTGGAACAAGACTAGCTGCAGAAGCTGCTGGATCAGCAAAGCAATGCTCTAACTAACCGCCTGTCAGGCTTAGGGCATGGTCTGCCCTGCCCTAATCTTTAGGTTGCATTTCCTCGCACCAGGATAAGACTTGTACCCTCCCAATTGTGCTTCCCCGCCAGAAGCCGTTGGCACAATGTGGGGTGTCGGGTTTGGTGAGCGCCGCCTAACATTCAACGCTAACGTAAAAGTAGGTAGAACAAGAATTGCCATGGTAAAGGTAGCTTTTTGCAAGGTGGAAAACATACTGGCCAATAAAAAGATATCATCTGCAATGAGAAAAAGAGTGTTGAGGTGCTACACAGAACCTACACTTCTGTACGGATGTAAAGCGTGGACAATGAGCTGACAAGCTGGAAAACAGCTGGTGGCTGTGGAAATGTGGTTTCTGAGTGAAATGCAAAGAACGCCATGGACAGACAGAAAAACCAATTACCAAGTCCTACAAGAAACAAATGAAAATCGTAAACTGATTAGCGACATCAGACATTAAAAAAAAATTAAGTTGCATGTCCTTCACAGGACGTAGCATTCCACCCCAGCAATTATGCTGTTCGTGATTCCTGGGCAAGTTTTACGTTCAGTAGTTTGCCATTGCTTTCTGAACGACCGGCTCCTATACCTTTTTCGAAAAAACCAGCACTGCTGTGTTTCGAACCCGGGTATACACGCTCACAAACCGCGTTCGCAAGCTCTTAGCCACAGAGACCGATACATTAGACATTAGACATGGACAGTCAAAATATTATGGTCACGTTATGAGAAGAAATAAATTGGAAAACTTGGTGACAATTGGCAAAATCGAAGGGAAGAAAACAAAGGGAAGGCAGAAAAGTAAATACCTGGATGACTTGGTCACGTGGCATGGTCGAGACAAGAACACTGAGCTGATCCACGACTCTGGTGGTCGAGTGAGATGGCGAATCATGACCACCCACGCTTGTCGGCATGGCACATGACGAATGAATGACCACCTACTATTATACGGTGGCTCGGTCATTTAGTGACTTGTTATACTAGAGCTTTTGAGTTGTTTTCTTCCAGCTTTGGAGTTTGGAAATGTGGTTGCATTATATACTTCTTTCGTTTTCTGTTTGTCTCTAGTTGGTGTTGGTTTCTCTTCTGTTGGAGTCATTTCATTTCTGTTGGTTGCTTCTGGCTTAGTATGTCTCACCTTTTTGCAGAAACTGCACGTACTTATCTTTTTGTATTTCCTATAAGTTACATGACTTCGTCTGTAACGGCCATGGGGACGATAATTACAAGTCGGCCATAATTACAATCGTCGGCTTTGTGTTCCTGGCGTCTTGTTAAAAACAAGACAACAACGACAACCAAACAAAGGCAACAGAAAATTATTAACACTGGACTACTTTTTCTTATTCTTTCGCTTGTTTGAAATGTGTCTAAATCTGCAACGTTGTCTCTTGTATGCATTTCACTGTCTTTTTAGTTCACTCAGTGGTACATTGAGTGTTGCTGGTAGTGACAGACAGCTGGGGAAATAAACAGACAGGCAGGCAGGCAGACAGACATATGGACGGTCAGATGGACGGACGGACGGACAGACAGACAGGCGAAGAGATAAATAGACAGACAACGTACAGACGGGTGTGTGGTTGGCTGGATGGATGGAGAGACGGACAGACAAACAGACAATGAATATGAACAGACTAAACGGCTAATGCTACAAGCCGTGAACCGCCAAATTACTTCCTCTGAATCCGTCCCAAGATATGCGATCCCCGTAAATACGGTTATTGGTTCATAAATTACCGAAACCAGCGGTTATTGCAGCAATAACCGGTGCAGAGTAACCAGGAAGCCATGCATTCAGTTCACATTTAGCGATGACAACTCGGGGCCTTCATCATTGGAATGTTACAGTTATAGATTACTGCAGGCTTCGGTTACAGCAATTTCTTCTTCTGCTTCTTCTTCTTCTTCTTCTTCTTCTTCTTCTTCTTCTTCTTCTTCTTCTTCTTCTTCTTTTCTTCTTCTTCTTCTTTCTTCTTCTTCTTCTTCTTCTTCTTCTTCTTCTTCTTTTCTTCTTCTTCTTCTTCTTCTTCTTCTTTTCTTCTTCTTCTTCTTCTTCTTCTTCTTCGCTCGCTCGCTTTGAACTCAATCGTAGTCCGAGCACAATACTTCTAGTAGTGCTGGCCTGAATTGTGCGTGTGGATTGGTTTTAACCCTATTAACAGTGTCCTTCGCCATGAGGCGAGCCCACTCCGACTTCAGAGGTACTTGTAATTATCGTCCACAAGTCAAGGACAATAGGTCAACATTGTAGTCCAACTGTCGGGTGTAGGGTTTGAACCCCTTACCTCGGAATCAGCACACCGGATATTTCTTCTTCTTTTCGTTCATCCGGAGTGTTTTTTCAGATGTGATTGCGGTGTGTCTGTTATGCGCCCTTGGGCCGAAACCCGTAGGCCAACACATCGACTTTAGCGTGCTTTTTTGACCAGGTAGCATTCCTGGGAGACTCTCACTTTTGTGGTGCCATCTGCAACCATGCTGGCCAAGGTTGAACGGTCGAAGACAACGGTCATAACTCAAAGGAAGGCAGGGACAGTCCATAGCATTTGCCGCCATCCAAGGTTGCTTCCATAGTTGCAGGGCCGACACATAACGCCCTGGATCTGGGATCACCGAGGGAGATCGTCACGTCCTGCTCATGGCTGCTTTAAATCCTCACTTCAATATATTGGTCACTTCGTTTCCCCGGGTCATTCCCGCACAAACCAGACAGGTTTGCAGACGGCATCCACTCAGCGAGTTTTCGGACATGTGCTTGTCGTTGCGCCCATCAGAGCTTTTCCAGGCACAACAGACATTCGGAAAACCACCCAGTCAGAGCTGTTCCGAACAAGAGCGGCATTCGGAAACTAGGTAGTTAGAGCTGTTCCTAGCACGAGAGACATTCGGACGAGACATTTCACTCGGACGTAATTGCGTAGTGTCAATTTTTAGTTTGCCACCCGTAGGACGACACTTCCGACTTCAGCGGGCATTTTTTAATGAGGTTAACCTTCCTCTGGTTTCGAGGCACGTTGGACTGTTGTGATGTCGCTAACATCTCAGCTGGTCAAGATAGAACGATGAACGACATCGTGGTCGGCCCTCAAGGGAAGGCAGGGGCAGACCATGAGCATTCCCTTGCTATCCAAGGAGGCTTCCATAATTGCAGAGCCGGCACATATTGCTCTGTGACTGGGCTCACCCGAGGAGTTGCCACGTCCTGCTCATGGCTGCTTTAGTTCCTCACTTCCATGTGTTGGGCAACCCGTTTGCCCCTGATCGCTCAGCACACACCAGGGACGGTCAGACTGCGAGCGACACCCACTCGGTAAGCTTTTGCTTTCGGACCACGCAATAGGTTCGCTCGCCGTGCGTTCCATTTTGCGTCATTGAGACGTTCTTCCACTTTTGTCTACACTCTCTATGAGTTAGATACAGTTTTCGCAGCCATTTTCTTCGGCTGGGGCACTTTTTTGACTTTTTGTACTCGCTCACGAGGTAGGCTACTTGTGCTGCCGGCTCAGCACCTTACCTTCGTGAAGCGGTGAACGAGAAACGGCCTGGCCCTCTCATCCGGGAATCTCTCATATCCCCCAGCTGAGAGCCTTCGAACTTGTATCAGACCTGAGCATGTAGCTTGCTCAGTATCACGCCTTTATTTTTCGAAAGGTGGGTATCGGCCTGGCTCTCAGGTCCAAGGGTTTGTGGCTTAGAAGCGTTCAGCCACAACCCTCGACAGGGAGCCTTTAGTGTTTTGTCCTGACCAAGATATTCTGCCTTCGTGCGCCTGATTTAAATATTTGACTGCTATCCTCAGTCTCACCTGCAGAGCAGCAGGTTGTGTCTCTCTTAGTCTGGTCCCTATCCCATGAGCCGTCCGATGTGTAGTTTTCACCCATCGGCAAGCACATGGGGTCGATGGGACACGCAAGCTCCCCCACCACGGCAAGGTGGAGACACATCGTGGGAGACACCGGATATTTAAGAACAGCCGATCTTATCCACTCGGCCATGCTGGCCTACGAAACTGTTGTATATATCAGAAAGATGTGTCCCTGAGCAGTTTCTTGCCATGGGTCTGAGATGTGATAGCGCCGTCACATTTCGCAAGCCGAGAGCCAGGAGAAAACATGTGGTCAATCTGATCCTCACTTTGGCCAGCGACGAACCCAAGCGTCGAATCCAAGTCCTACCGTACTCATGATAGCGACGTTCGCTATCAACTTCACTGCCCCCCCCCCCTTTCCCCCGATCAATCATATAATTACACAAAACTGTACTATAGGATCCCGAGGGTACACAATACAGACAAACCTATATACATACAGTAAAACTTCGATTATCTGTCACCGCCTGCACCAGGGTAGATAACCGAATAGACGGATAACAGAAATATCTTAATACATATGTACAGTATTGTGATTTCACTGCGGGCTTGGGACGAAAATGGAAATAAAATCATTTAACAGTGAACAATACATAAATATTGTATTTTACAAAAACGATCATTATAAACTTCAATTTAAGAGTAGTAATGTACAGAAATGTATTGTAATACTATAACGAAAATTTGAGACGAAAATGAAAATAAAATGCTTTAAAAGTGAATAATACATACATATTGTATTTAATTTTACAAAACGTTCAATATAAACTTCAATATAAGAGTAGTAATGTACAAAAATGTATTGTAATACTATCAACCTACGTTACTTTATAATGAGCTGTCATCAACTTCTGCGTCTTTGAGGCTCGAGCATTCTGTGCGGCGACGTTCCGTATCTTACATAGAAGTAGGATCTGTGTTGCATTTTTCTCCTCTTGCATTTCAAACCAGTCGATACACTTTGATAACAATCTTTCCGCTTCTGGGTGGCTAGTTGTAGGTTTTTGGTTAAAAACTGATCCTTCATCGTCACTTTCGCCATCATACAGTACAGTCACTTTCAGCTTTATACAGAGGGTGTGAAAGCAACCCGTGGACAGTTCTAAAGATGTCTGTTTGTTTGTTGATACTCGCTCACTTTTATTTTATAGACGCTGAAGGATAAGAGAAATGGTCGGTTACACGACTGACGGTTAATCGACTTTTCACTGTGCATACTTGGGCCTCATTCCAAGTAAACACAAAAATTTACGTTGGGTAAATAGGTGAATACAATACAATACAATACAATACAATACAATACAATATAATACAATACAATGCAATGCAATGCAATACACTACAACACAACACAACACAACACAATATAATATAATATAATATAATATAATATAATATAATATAATATAATATAATATAATATAATATAATATAATACATAATCCGATGTAAAATCAGGTCTTAGTCAGATATGACTGAGCCACCGTATGACAATAGACGGTGATACCTGCTTCTGTTAGCGCCGAATGTTGGGCGGCGCTCACCCAAACCCGACACCCCACATTGTGCCAAAGACTTCGGGCGGAGGTGTGCAATTGAGAGGGTACAGGCCTTGTGTGAGGAAATGCAACCTAAAGACTAAATGTTATGACAGGGCAGACCAGGCCTTAAGCCTTGGTCGGTAACTGGGTTAGGATGGAAGGTCTGACAGGCGGAAGTTAAGATATTGCTTTGCTGATCCAGCAGTTTGTCTTGTTCCAGATGTATTGGTGATACCTTTCCTATGGAGTAATCTAGGCAGGCCGAGAGAGTAATCATGTTGCATGAGCAACACATGGTCTCTAAATTCTAAACTCAGCCCAGGCTGTGTGCTATTGAGAGGTATAACTCTACAAACTCAACAAACTATCGTCTATCAAGATAGCATGGTTCCAGTCACGAAAAGTAAATGAACAAATTAGGAAGAACTTAGAAGCAACGGAGATGTGGTTCCTGTGACGAATGTTGTGATTATCCGGGACTGCCAAAGTAACTTACAACGACTGTCTGAAAGAGACTAATGACTCTAGAACAGTTTTTCCAACTATAATAAAAGCACAAACAGCTTTTTTTTTCGAGTGATGATAAGAGAGGCATTGACAACTGGAAAGATCAGTGGGAAAAGAGGCAGAGAGAGACCGAGAGAAATTATGCTGGATGTACTGAGATGGTGGCATGGACAAAATATCATCAGCAGAGTTGATCCAGAACACCAATGACCGAGATCTGTGGAGAGACATGAAAGCCTACGCCAGTTGAAAGATAATGAGAATAAATAGAATTGGTTAGACAAAAATCACAAGTGACGAAATGGACGTTACAACTAGGTCAGGATTCAGGACAGCACGTATGAAATGGATGGGAGCTGACAGTATGAATGTCCTTAGAGATAGACCCGATACGAGGATCGTCAACTGAATGTATCAATAAAGACAGTTGGAATCTGCGAATTTACATTTGTGTTTTTATGGTCTTCCGTACTTTGGTTTATGGTATACAAGTTGACCACGTTTAATATTCACAAACACGAAATGCAGACATTTGCACGCTGAATATTCATAAATTGTCAATTCTAACCAATACATTTTTGTAATTAATTATTTCGCTGTCGCCAGTGTTTTTATTACTAGTGTCCGTATTATTGGATAGATTTCTGGTCTCGTACAACTGCTTCTCTCAGTTTCTTGATGTGTCCTGTTGTAGTAATATCTATCTATCTATCTATCTATCTATCTATCTATCTATCTATCTATCTATCTATCTATCTATCTATCTATCTATCTATCTATCTATCTATCTATCTATCTATCTATCTTTCTATCTATCCATCCATCCATCCATCCATCCATCCACCTACCCATCCATCCATCCATCCATCCAACCCACCCATCCATCCATCTATCCATCCATCCATCCATCTATCTATCTATCTATCGATCTATTGATCCATCCATCCATCCATCCATCCCTCCTTCCGTCCCTTCATCCGTCCCTCCATCTGTCTGTCTGTCTGTCTGTCTGTCCATCCATCCGTCTGCCCATCCATCCATCTATCCATCTATCCATCCATCCATCTATCCATCCATCCTTCAATCCATTAACACATCTATCCATCCGTCCGTTCGTCTGTCCATCCGTCCGTCTCTCTTTGTCTCTCTTTGTCACTCTGCGTCTGTCTTTGTGTCTCTCTGTGTCTGTATCTCTATCTGTCTCTCTGTTTCTTTCTATCTGTCTCTCTCTGTCTCTCTGTCTGTCTGTCTCTCTCTCTCTCTCTCTCTCTCTCTCTCTCTGAGTATCGCTTTCTGCCTCTCTCTGTCTCTCTGTCTCTCTCTCTGTTTATGTCTCTCTCTCTCTGTCTATCTCTCTCTGTCTCTATCTCTCTGTCTGTCTCTATTTTTGTCCGTCCGTCCGTCAGTCTGACCGCCCATCAACCTATTTACCTACCTGTGTACCTGTCTGTGTATCCGTCTGTCTAGATGTCTGTGTGTTCATGTTTGCTTGTCTGTCTCTTTTTCAGCATGCATACCTTTTATATGTCATTATGTCTTCATAGCTATCTACATTTTTGCCAAGTCTATTATTTGTTTATATTCCTAACATTTCTATCACTGTCTGTATATTTTTATTAATTCTCCACATTTTTTTTAAATCATACGTTTTAAAATATCTGTGATCTATAATTAAATACACGAAATTTGTTTTTTCTCCTACAGATATGGTCAAGAGAATACCTCCCTCGTGTGTCGTTTTCCCGATTTCTCTCCCTCGCTAAAGCCTCGGAACAAGACGGACTAAACAATGACCAGGGCTACTTTACAAACGACGCCATCTCTTCAGCGGATGACGACCAAACCATTTATGAATTGGCCGACTTACCTCAAAATACCTGGTACTCGTCTACGCAGCACAGAAATGGAGGTGCGTTCAGGCTTCCCTACAGCAGCCAGTCGGACACCGAGAAAGGAAAGCGATATTTCGATTCCCTCGGCGGGTCAGAAGTTCATGGGTTCAAAAGAAGCGTGGGTAACTACGGATCAGGCACACAAGAGGCTCAAAACGGGCATCTAAATGAGGAACAGTTCAATACACTTCTTAGAAGTGCATATGGGCATTTTCTTGGGGCAAGTGGTCGTACGAAACGAAACGCTGGCGAGGTCTTGAAGTCTATGAGTGAACGTTCTACGGGAGGTGCTGAGGAGGTGCATGTAGCGCAGAAACGATCTTTGGACTCTCTTGGTGGATATCAGGTGCATGGGTGGAAAAGAGGTTTAGATTCTCTTGGTGGATATCAGGTTCATGGGTGGAAAAGAGGATTAGATTCTCTTGGTGGATATCAAGTGCATGGGTGGAAAAGAGGTTTAGATTCTCTTGGTGGATATCAGGTGCATGGGTGGAAAAGAGACGACGAAAAGAGACGTTTAGACTCATTAGGTGGCTATCAGGTGCATGACTGGAAAAGAGGTTTAGATTCCCTCGGTGGCTCTCATGTTCATGGATGGAAAAGAGGTTTAGATTCCCTCGGTGGCTCTCAGGTTCATGGATGGAAAAGAGGTTTAGATTCTCTTGGTGGATATCAGGTTCATGGGTGGAAAAGAAGTTTAGATTCATTAGGTGGACTCTCAAGTTCATGTGTGGAAAGGAGACGATGAAAAGAGGAATGTAGATTCTTTAGGTGGATTTCAAGTCCACGGATGGAAAAAAAGATCAACTGTGTCATTTAAGAGTAATCAGCTGAACAATAAAGATAATTCACAAAGAACTGAGGGGAATGGTTCAGAAAATCTTTCAGATGGGGTAGAGAAAAGCTTGGAGAGAGCAGCAGGCGAAAATAAACTACATATCTCGGGTACTGTAAATGGGAATAACAAAGGAGACCTTGGGATGCATAACGAGGAAACTCTGTCTGCTAATTATACCATCAAAAATATGAATTCTAGGGAGGATTCTGGTGATAAAAGATCACTGGATTCTTTGGGTGATTTTCAAGTTCATGGGTGGAAGAGGCAGCAAAAGAGGGGTTTAGATTCGCTCGGCGGATATCAAGTTCATGGGTGGAAAAGAGACGAGGAAAAACGAGGTTTAGATTCACTCGGCGGATATCAAGTTCACGGATGGAAAAGAGACGAGGAAAAACGAGGTTTAGATTCACTCGGCGGATATCAAGTTCACGGATGGAAAAGAGACGAGGAAAAACGAGGTTTAGATTCACTCGGCGGATATCAAGTTCACGGTTGGAAAAGAGACGAGGAAAAACGAGATTTAGATTCACTCGGCGGATATCAAGTTCACGGATGGAAAAGAGACGAGGAAAAACGAGGTTTAGATTCACTCGGCGGATATCAAGTTCACGGATGGAAAAGGGACGAGGGAAAACGAGGTTTAGATTCACTCGGCGGATATCAAGTTCACGGATGGAAAAGAGACGAGGAAAAACGAGGTTTAGATTCGCTCGGCGGATATCAAGTTCACGGGTGGAAAAGAGACGAGGAAAAACGAAGTTTAGATTCACTCGGCGGATATCAAGTTCACGGATGGAAAAGAGACGAGGAAAAACGAGGTTTAGATTCACTCGGCGGATATCAAGTTCACGGTTGGAAAAGAGACGAGGAAAAACGAAGTTTAGATTCACTCGGTGGATATCAAGTTCACGGATGGAAAAGAGAAGGAGAAAAGAAAAGTTTAGATTCCTTAGGTGATTTTCAAGTGCACGGGTGGAAAAGAGACAATGAAGAACTATCAAAGGACCCCATTTCAGACGGGGAAAATCAACGCTAGTTGAATAAAAGTGTTTTTGTAAAGTTAATAATGCACAAAGATGATATAATACGCTGTACAGTTGGTGATTTAATAACAGTTGAATTACGTGGAAAGATCAATGCAATATATTTCTGATTATATTCAAAAGCCATGAAAACATTTCAACCAAAAGAAATAGAGAACAGTGTAATTAAAATAGACAGAGCAAGCTCAACACAGGAACACAAACAAGGGTTCTACAAAATAAAAGACAATACATACGTGTCAACTCTGACAAGTTCAAGACAGAAATATAAAGAATCCCTTGAAGAGTATAAAGAAGAGTCATGTTTCCCATCTATTTTAAACAAAAGATTGTGTTTAAAGGTTCAGCTGTACCGAATAAACAGCCATTATTCCAGTAAAACGTGCATCACAGAGATTTAGTCAACTGAATAACACAACAGTATAACTTGCAGTTATTCACATTCTGTGTTACATTAGAACAAAAATGAATATGTGCATCTGTTTGCAATAACAGTTTGTGGGCTCATTATTCCTATGGAAAGTTCAACAAAACATGCAGTCATCAAAGGTTTAACAAAACAGAAGAAGGTTATTATCCCCATCAAGATTCAACAACACATGACAGAGTCATTATTCCTATTAAAAGATTTTAAAAACATGCAGTAGCATTATTCCCATCAAAAGTGGAACAAAACAGAACTGACACATTGTTCCCATCAACTGGGTAAAACCATAAAACAGAGACATTATTTCCATTCAAAGGTTTAAAAATACGGAATGATTCAACAAAATAAGAGAGGAGCATCATTCCCATGAAAGGTTCAACACTCCAGTATAGAGTCATTATTCCAGTGAAACAATCAACTAAACAGACATAGTCATTATTTCCCTGAAACCAAAAACACTAAGCAGGCCGGGATCATTATTCCCATAAATGGTTCAACAAAACAGAATGGAGTCATTATTCCCATGAAAAGATCAACAAAAAAGAATATGGTCATTATTCCCAAGAAAGAATCAACAAAACAGAATATAGTCATTATTCCCAAGAAAGGATAAAAAACAGAAAAGAACAGAATCATTATTCCACAGAAAGGATCAACAAACCAGAACAGTCATTATTCCCAAGAAAGGGTCAACTAAACAGAACAGAGACATTATTCCCAAGAAAGGATCAACAAAACAGGAAAAGAGTCATTATTTCCAAGAAATGATCAACAAAACAGAAGACAGTCATTACTTCCAAGAAAGGTTCAACAAAACATAAAAGAGTCATTATTCCTATCAAAGGTTCATCAGCGCATGGAGAGACATTATTTGCCTAAACGGTTCAACAAAACAAGACAGGGTTATTATTCCCCATGAAAGGTTTAACATCACAAGACAGCGTCATTATTCCCATACATGATTTGTCAAAACAGAAAGGTCTTATATTTCCCAAGAACGCATTTAACAAAACAGAACATTAGCATTATTCCCACAAATATATTCAACAACTACAAAGGACAGTCATTATTCCTATGAAAGTTTCAACAGAGCAGAAACCGGTGAAGGGTTCAACAGAACAGAAGATGGTCATTTTTTTTCTATCAATTATTCGATAAATCCGGTCATTATTCCACATGAAAATTGAAACAAAGGAATATAACCAGCAGTTTAACAAAACAGCGCATTGAGGCACTATTCCCATCACCAGTGTAACAAATTAATACCTACAACAGTTCAGCTAATCAGAACGAGGCGCGCTTACTCCTATCAGAAATTCAACAGACTACTTATGTACTACTCGGCTATGCGACGGTAACAACTGGTGTTTCCTTCAACGGGAAAGAGAATCAGTATCCCCTTAACAAGTGTATCAAACAAGTGGAAAAACGAATACGAAATACAACATCAGTTAAACTGGGTGTTATTATGTTATTCCTACTGAAATTTCAACAATTGCATAGATACGACTGTTTTTTTTATTCTACAAAGGGGAGAACTGGTGCTGCCATTATCAGTTACATTCCCTTGACAAGTGTAACAGACGAATACGAAATAAAGCGTTGATTAAACAAAAGGTTTCTGAATATTGAAGAAGATAAAGAGGCTGACAATTCGGCGAGGGGGTCTTCTTCTGACTTCTGATGGTCAGAAGCCTCATGTCGTGCCTGCTCGGCTGGGGAGTATTTGCCACTGATTTTATTCCTATTACAAGTTCAACAATTACATAGACACGACTATTTCAGACGAAGGCAGATAAGTGGTGCTGTTATCAACAGATATACCACTTGAACAAGTGTAACAAAGGAATACAAACAATAGATCAGCTGAACAGAATAGGATGCTGTTATTCCTATCAAACATTCAACAATTACATAAGCACGACTATTTCATTCTAAGGGAGAGAACTCGTACTGTAATTATCAGTTATAACCCCTTAATAAGTGTAACCAATGAAAACAAAATAAAGCATTAATTAAACAAAATATAATTATGTTATTCCTACTGAAAGTTCAACAATTACAGAGACACGACTATTGCATTCTCCGGGAGAGAACTGGTGCTGCAGTTGTCATTTATATTCTCTGTACAAGAGGCGGTCATTCAAATGACACTTGGGGATGGGGGGACCTCATGGGGCGGCTCTGGCCCCTGGGGGAACCACAAGCCCTTCCCCCCCCCAAAAAAAAAAAAACATATGCATGTCTCTGTCTGGTCAGATTATTTCCTGTTGATTGTTTTGCCTGAGTGGAGTTTCTTGTGACATTAACTTCCAACAACTCTCTTCAAACAATCATCTATTCAGTGTAAAGAATTGTGGTCCGAAAATTAATCTGACACTAGCTTACAGAAGTGAAGTTACACACAGGCACACATAGCATAGAAAGAATAAAATAATAACATATTGGTAAACGTGTGTGTTCTTTGTCCTGATTTTTTTAAAATTATTATTATGTATAAATATAAATGGAAATCGTGAACAAAGTATAACAAACAAGTGTAACAGACGAGTGCAAAATATAGCATCAGTTAAACAGAATATAATGATGTTATTCCTTCTGTGTGTTCCAAAATCACATTTATACGACTATTTCATTCTACGGGAGAGAACTGGCGGTACCATCAGTAATTATATCGCCTCAACAAGTGTAACTGCGGAATACAAACAGCTCAGCTAAACAGAACATGATGCTGTTATTCCTGTCAAATATTCATCTACCGTGTTTCCCCTAATATAAGACCGAGTCTTATATTAATTGTAGCTTTAAAAAATGCACAAGGGCTGGTTTTTGAGGGATGTCTTATATTTTATTTTTTCAGATACAAAAATCTACTTTTTTCATATACAAACTCTACATTTATTCAAATACGATCATGCCATCTTCTTATTTAACATGAGTGACGTATTGAAGTATGAACCACATCCGTTCATTATCAAGTACGCACCAGTGGCGTCTGTACTCCAACTGGCCATTCAACAAGTCTCTCATTCTAGCTGATGATCTTAACTAGGGCTTATTTTAGGGTTAGGTCTTATATTAAAAGCATCCTGCAAATCGTGCTAGGGCTTATAATATGGGGGTAGGTCTTATTTTCGGGGAAACACGGTACATATACACAGCCGTTTCAAGCGAAGGAAAAGATCTGAAACTGTCATCAACAGTTACATCTCCTGAATAAGTTAACTAAGGAATGCAAACAACAGTTATATCCCATTAACAAGTGTAACACAGAATACAAACAACAGTTATATCCCCTTAACAATTGTAACACAGAATACAAACAACAGTTATATCCCTTTAACAATTGTAACACAGAATACAAACAACAGTTATATCCCTTTAACAATTGTAACACAGAATACAAACAACAGTTATATCCCATTAACAATTGTAACACAGAATACAAACAACAGTTATATCCCTTTAACAATTGTAACACAGTAATACAAAGAACATTTATATCCCCTTAACAATTGTAACACAGTAATACAAACAACATTTATATCCCCTTAACAATTGTAACACAGTAATACAAACAACATTTATATCCCCTTAACAATTGTAACACAATAATACAAACAACAGTTATATCCCTTTAACAATTGTAACACAATAATACAAACAACAGTTATATCCCTTTAACAATTGAAACACAATCATACAAACAACAGTTATATCCCTTTAACAATTGTAACACAATAATACAAACAACAGTTATATACCTTTAAAAATTGTAACACAATAATACAAACAACAGTTATATACCTTTAACAATTGTAACGCAAGAATACAAACAACTGTTGCATCCCCTTAACAATTGTAATACAAGCATACAAACAACAGTTATATACCTTTAACAATTGTAGCACAAGAATACAAACAACAGTTGCATACTCTTAACAAGTGTAACACGGGAATACAAACAACAGTTACATCCCCTGAACAATTGTAACACAGGAATACAAACAAGTTCAGACAAAAGGAACATGTTATTCCTACAAAAAATTTCAACAATATGTATATGTGGCTGTTTCATGCGGGGGAACTGAATTCATTTTTGGCATTAGCAACTTTACACATGAGGATATAATAATGTGATAATACAAGACATTATGCAAGCGCAATGAGGCGAGAAGGGATAAAACACAACGGATTGTCATTGCCTCTTTTGACAGTTTAACACAGCACAACACCAAGCTAGTTAGCTGTCTGCACCACTGTTTCTTCTTCTTTACGCCCATTCCGTGTGGCGTTGGTGATCATGTCTGTCCACTGCATTCTATCTCCTATGCTGCCAATCATGTCTGATACCGAAGTACCTCCATGCTGTGATGTCACACTGTCCAGCATCTTCTCTCTTGGTCTCCCCCTGTGTTTCTTCCCCTCCAACTGTCCGATTGTGATGACAGACTCCAGCTTTCCTCATCTCATGACACGCCCAAAGAATGTGGACTGTCTTCTTCTGATGTGAGTAACCACCTCTCTTTGTGAGTTAACTTCTTTCACTTTATCTTCATTACTCTTTCTATATGTCCTCAATGTTCTCATAATTCTTCTATTCATTCATCATGTATCATGCCAATAAGCGTGGGCGGTCATGTGTCGTCATCTCATTCGATCACCAGAGACGTGGATTAGCTCAGGGTTCTTGTCTCGACCATACCACGGGCCAGGCAATCTAGGTATTTGCTTCGCTGTCTTCCCCTTGTTCTATTCCCCTCGATCTTGCCAGTTGTCACCAAGTTCTCCAATTTATTTCTTTTCATAACGGGGCCAAATAATGTTGACTGTCTAAGTCTAATTTCTCTAATCAGTGTACGATTGTCATTAGTTTCTTGTAGGACTTGGTCGATCTTCTATAAAACCACAAAAACACAGCTACTAAATAATTCCTCATTTGTCTGCTAAGTGTCCATGATTCACTTCCGCACGTCAGAACTGGCTCAGTTAAAACTCTTAAGAACTAATTTTCTTACCTTGATTAACAAAGACAAATAGCAGAGACCATTCTTCATCTTGTGAAATGCTGCATGTGCTTGGGCTATTCAACGTTTACCTTCCTTATTACATCTTCCACCTTCTGTTATTAAAATATCTAAATACATTGACTTGTTTCAGATTGCTTCCGTTCACTTTGATTTTGCATTTGTGTATACAATGTTTCTTGGTGTTTTCTTCTGTTATTCAGGCCAGCTGTTTAACAAACACAATACAGGTTTGTGAACTGCGCGATCGATTTAACAAATGAAATACATGATAACTGCATGGTCTATTTAACAAAACGCAATAATCATCATCATGTGCCATGCCGATGAGCTTACTCGATCAGAGTCGTGGATCAGATCTGTGTTCCTGTCTCTACCATGCCACGTGGCCAAGCCATCCTGGTATTTACCTCACTGCCTTCCCTTTGTTTTCTTCCCCTCGATCTTGCCAGTTGTCACCAAGTTCTCAAATTTATTTCTTGTCATAACGTGACAAAACATTTTGACTGTCTACGTCTACTTTCTCTAATCAGTTTACGATTTGCATTTGTTTCTTGTAGGACTTGGTCATTGGTTTTTCTGTCTGTCTATGGTGTTCTTTGCATTTTCCTCAGAAACCACATTTCCACAGCCATCAGATGTTTTTTTTTTTAGCCTGCTTGCTCATTGTCCACGCTTCACATCCATATGACAGCACAGGTTCTATGTAACATCTCCACACTCTTTTCCTCGTTGCAAATGCTTTTTTTTTTTATTGGTCAGAATGTTTTCCATCTTGCAAAAGGCTACCTTTGCAATGGCGATTCTTGTTTTAATCTCTTCAAGGCATCTCCCATCAGATGTTATGGCTGTTCTGTGAAAATTGTACCGATTCACTTGTCCCCATTTACTTATATATTACATTGTAGTGACGCATTAAAATGAAAATTGTCAAATGCTACGCATATTCGACGCTACTGTATGGCGCTCAAGCCTCGACATTGCACAAGCAACTAGAAAGTCGCATAGACGCCCTGGAGGTGTGGATATACAGACGAATGTGTCGTATTTCATGGATACAAAACAATCAAATGCAGAGGTTCTAGAAAAACTGGGAAAGAAGAGAGAGTTGATGAAAGAAATAAAGAGGAGGCAAGTGAAATATTTCGGCCACGTTAAAAGACATGATACTCTTATAAGAACCACACTGGAAGGCAAGGTTGAGGGCAAGCGAGCAAGAGGTAGACAACGATACAAGTGGGAAGATAATATCAAGAGATGGACGAACATCAGCCTAACAGAATGTACAGTCAAGG
>JACEFZ010028372.1:52500-117500 GCA_014155875.1 Cepaea nemoralis | reverse complement strand
CTTCTTCTTCTTCTTCTTCTTCTTCTTCTTCTCCTTCTTCTCCTTCTCCTTCTCCTTCTTCTTCTTCTTCTTCTTCTTCTTCTTCTTCTTCTTCTTCTTCTGCTACTGCTGCTGCTGCTGCTACTACTACTACTACCACCAACACTACTACTACCACCAACACTTCCACTACTACTACTACTACTACTACTACTACTACTACTACTACTACTACTACTACTACTACTACTACTACCACCACCACCACCACCACCACCACTACTACTACTACTACTACTACTACTACTACTACTACTACTACTACTACTACTACTACTGATTTATTGCCTGGCCTATTTCGCTGCATCTCGTCAGGTACATACTGCAGAAATCACATTACATACACTAAAGTAAGTAGATGGATACTTCAATCCGAAATATCATCATCACCTGCAAGCTGGCGTAGGTCTTCATGTCCATCCACAGATCTCGGTATTTGGTTGTCTGGATCAACTCTGCTGATGATATTCCTTAATGTCACCAGCTCAGTCCATCCAGAATAATTTCTCTTGGTCTACCTCTGCCTCTCTTCGCCTTGATCTTTCCAGTTGTCACCATGTTCTCCGATGCCTTTCTTCTCATCACATGACCAAAAAAAGCTGTTTGTCTCTTTCTTATTCTTGTATAATGTTCTAACTTCATTAGCCTTTTTCGGGTAATCGTTGTTAGTTATTCTAGCAGACTTTCTTATTGTTGTATATAATGTTCTAGCTTCGTTGTTAGTTACAGACCAAAGAATACGCAACATTCGTCTGAGGAACCACATCTCTGTTGCTTCTAAGTTCTTCCTAATTTGTTCATTTACATTCCAAAATTCACTGTCATACAGCAAAACAAGTTCTATATAGAACTTCAGCCCTGTCTTTGTTACATTCATTGATAGTGATTCATTGCATTGCATAAGATACTTTTCATTTTCTGAAATGCAGCTTTTGTCTGCCCTATTCTGCTCTTAATCTCTGCAGTCCTTCTTCCATCTGATGTTATAATTGCCCCTGGGTATTTAAAATTAACCACTTAGTTAAGAATCCCTACTGTTTCCAATTAACATTTAGGCGTCATCTTTTTTCTTTGATATCACCATTATTACTATTTTCTTGATATTCGAGGAAAGTCCTTTCTTTCCACTCTCTTTTACTACAATGTCCAACAACAGTTGTAGATCGTTTGCATTATCCGCATTCAATACTGTGACGTCTGCATTGCGTAGAGTGGTTCTAGTATAGCCTCCGATTAGTATTCCTGGTGTCTCTTTGATCCCTATCATTATTACTTCACTATAGGGAGAGAAGAGATCCGGTGACAAAACACATCCGTGTCGTACTCCTAGCTTTATTTGTTCATAATTGTGAGTCCTCTGAAAGGACTCTTTAAGATCATGTCCTCTAAAAGTACTGGAGAGTGTTGGCCATCATGGACCATAACCTTAGGAAGGGAAAATCCCAATTGCACCTCCCGGTGGTAAAGGATGGGAAACACACCACGGTGTGCAGCCCAGTGAACCGAGTATCCACGGACAATCGGAAATGGCTGTCAGAGGCAGAGGTAAAAGACCCCTATGTCGATGTGGAAGTCATTGGAAATCCACCACATTAGCTTCCCAAGTTTTCATGACCACCCACATTTTAAAGTCAGGGAACGACGTTAATGGCTGCCTTAAGACATTCTCGTCCGGTAGGGACAATCCTGATCCACAGGTACACCAAACCGTCATCAAGCTATTAATGGCAAAACGAAAACTAACATTAATAAATTTAACATAGGACACTAAATGAGTTAAGCTGAAATATGCAACATACAGTATTTTGAATTGCCTACCACGCGGGCAAGCGGTCTGCTTTCAAATCGCCCGAGATGTTAGTTAGTCGCTGTTTCAACTTCACGGCAAAGAGTCGCCCCCATTATGCTCCTTTCCTGTGCCAGTGAATATCACACAAAATGCTCCCAACTGCCCCATGTGAAAAGTGGAACAGACAAACCAACAGCCAGCACAGGTATACTATGCATAATGCCGCTGCCAGAATGTTAACACAAAAGTCTGCTATGAAAAATACAGTTCATCGTCGATGGAAACGGCAGTCACTAATCTCCAGCAGTCACACATTACTGCATAAGGCAACCCAGTTGGTTCAGCCACCGCCAGCCATTTTTATGAATATGCAGTTCACGCTACAAACAACCACTGACAGATGTAAAAGCAATCCACGCGAAATTCACAACCCACAGTGTCGCTCAAGCACTCAACTCAGCAGCACTCAACTCAGCAGCACTCAACTCAGCAGCACTCAACTCATCGCCCGAGATTGATTTTGAACCCTGGACTCGGTATGTCGCGGAATTGTAAAACGCAGTTTCACTATCACCTAAGCTACAAGGCCGGTTGAATGACTGGTTCAGAACACGTAAATTCCCAGGAAGAAATACAAACCACAAGACACGTTTGAATAACAAGGAAATCTTTATTGAGATTGTGTGTCCTGACAGAACGGCTCGCACGTACATCGGCGCTTGTGGGAACATCTGTGGTCTACAGGCGAATGAGCTGACCAAGTTGGTGTTGTCACCTGATAGTGATACATGAAAAATTAATGGCATCCGGGATTAGACCAGGGATTTGGGAGAGTTGTGTGTCGGTGATGATGATGATGATGATGATGATGATGATGATGATGATGATGATGATGATGATGATGATGATGATGATGATGATGATGATGATGATGATGATGATGATGATGATGATGATGATGATGACGAGCATGATGTCGGCAATGATGATGGTTAGGAGATTAATGATGAGGGTAATATCGGCGATAATGATGATTATCATCATCATCATCATCATCATCATATTCTTCCACTTCTGCCGTCAAGCGTCGTGGGGAGGAATAATTTGCGTTCCAGCGCCCGGTGGGCAGCACTGGATAGTGTCATTCCGTGTGGTTGTACAATGTCTCTGATGTCGCCAATCCATTTTCTTCTTGGACGTCCTCGTGGTCTCGTCGCAGATGATCCTTGATGTAAGGCCAGTGATGGTAGTTTCTGGTGTTGCATTCTAACGACATGGCCAAACCACTTGATCTTCTGTCTTTCAATGATGATGATTATGATTATAATAATGATGAGGATGATGTCGGCGATGATGATGATGATAATGATGCGGATGATGTCGGCGATGATGAAGATGATATTGGTGAGGATGATATGGGTAATGGTGAAGATTATAATGATGAGGATGATGTCGGCGATGATGATGATGATGATGATAATCATGATGATGTCGGCGATGGTGATGATGATAATGATAAGGATGGTGTCGACGATGTTGATGATGGTAACGATGAGGGTGATGTCGGCGATGGTGATGATGATAATGATGATGATGATATCGACGATGATAATGACAATGATGAGGATGATGATGATTATGGTGATGTTGAGGAGGAGGAGGAGGATGTTGGTGATCATGTAATCAGTATCACACGGGCCGCCTTTACTTCTTAGGGCACTTCATGGTTGCCATTATAAAATGGATGATGACAGTTAGAGCATTGCTTAGCTGATCCGACAGCTCCTGCAGCTTGTCTTGTTCCAGATGTATCGGTGTTACATTTCCTCTGGAGTAAACAGGGCAGGTCGAGAGAGGGATCATGCTGCATGGGCAACACATGGTTTCTACAATTCAGCCCGGGCTTCGTGCTATTTCTGAAGCACAATTTAACAATCTATCTGTCAAGACGGCCAGATGATGGAAAATAGAATACTTGATCACAAGGCCGACATGCTAGCGTGAGGACACTGCACTACCTCGGCTCCCAAATAACGTTAATCATCATCATCATCATTATCATCACCTTCCACTTTTGCCGTCAAGTGTTGTGGCGAGGAATAATTGGCGCTCCTGCGCCGAATGGGTGAGACAGGATATTGTCTTTTTGTGTGATTGTACAATGTCTTTTATATCGTCAGTCTATTTTCTTCTCGGGCGACATCTTGCTCAAGTATCAGATCTCTTTTGATGTAGCGCCAATGCTGGTAGCTGATGGTGCTGCATTCAATCGAGATGGCTGAACCATTTGATCTTCTACCTTTCAAAATATTTGGCACAAAGTGTTGATCCCCAGTCTGTCTGATCGTTTCTTATTCGGTCTTGGATGAATAGTAGCTCTTCTCAAGCATCTTCTTCTTCTGCGTTCATCTGAAGAGCTTTTTCGGTCGTGATTGCGTTGTGCCTGTTTACAGCAGAGCTGCGTTCTTGCACCGTTAGAACGACACATCCGACTTCTGCGGGCATTTGTTAACCGGGTTAACCTTCCCGGGTAGGATACCTTAGGACGTTTGACTCTCACTGTTGTGGTGTTATCCCCCATCCCAGCTGGCCCATTTAGAACAGCCGAAGACATCCCGGTCAGCCCTCAAGGGAAGGCAGGGGCAGACCATGGGCATTCCCCGCCATCCAAGGAGGCTTCCATAATTGCAGAACCGACACACAGCGCTCTGGTGCTGGGCTCACCCAAGAAATCGTCACGTCCTGCACATGTCTGCTTAGCCTCACTTCCGTATATTGGGCCTTCCGTTCATCACAGGGTGTTCAACCAGAAGAATGCAGTGTGCAGATGACATCCACACAGTGAGCTTTCCATTCGAACTTTCCACGTAACGGATTTGCTATCCAAGCAATATTCCATTTCGCGTCACTAAGACACTTTTCTCATTTTGATGACGCCAACACAATGAGCTTTTGATTCGGACTTTCCGCGTTGTGGATTTGCTATCCAAGAAATATTCAATTTCGTACCACTAGGACACTTTTTCCACCTCTGCTAGTTATGTGCTGTTTTTGCTCTTCAGTGCTTAGACAGCTGACTTTGCATCAGTGAAGATAGCTTTTATTTTCCTTTAGTAAGAGCATTTCTGTTGCAGTTTTCAAAGCCTCTACGTCTGCTTTGAAGTTACTTGAAAATTTTTCAGTTGCCGCTGACTGTGTTGTTTGGTTTTTTTTTTCACTCCATTTTTTTAAATTTAGGAGAATTCCTCCTCCTCCATTTTCTGTTGAATTTTTGGCTGATCCATATGTATATGCATGTGTGCAATTGCTACTTGGGTAATGTTCTTTTATGTAGCTTATGGCTATTTTTCTTCTTTCTGTTTCATTCTAAGTGTTGTTTTTCTCAATACCAAGAATATTTTCTATCATCTCAGGCAGTTGCTGCTGTCTCCAAGCTCGGAACTTGTGTGCATTGTAAATGGGCTTGACTGTTGATATGTTAAATATACGATCTGCCCTAATCTTTCGTTTTGCAGTTTCTACAAAGTTGCTACGCTTCAGTCTTCCCTTTCCAAAACCATTAAACCTGTTATACATAGGGTGGTCTGTCAATCCTCTAACATTTTTCAGCTTGTTGCTGGGCTCTGCTATCTCTTCTATCCTGCATTGGTTGTAAACAAGTGATCTTTTCTAGTTCGTTAATAGCGTTGTCTTCAGGCTTCCAGTTATGATTCGCATTCCTTGGTTTTGGACTCTACTTATTTTGTTAAAGTTTGACTTAGCTGCTGTTGCCCAAGCTGCAATGCCATATTCCAGTACTGGCCTCACCCGTCCAGTATATAGCTTCTTGAGAACTTTCTCATCTGCTCCCCACGTTATACCAGCAAGCTTTTTCATGATTGCCATTCTTTGCCTTGCTCTTGTTCGATTTTTCTCAACCTGTGTCTTCCGTGTCAAGCGACGATCAAAAGTGACTCCTAGATAGTTTGGATTTTCTTCGTGGCGCAATATTTTTCCATTCAGTACCAGCTTAAGGTGTTGAGTTTTATTTGAGAGGGAGAACACTGTGCAAGTTGTTTTCTCCTCACTTATCTTCACTAGCCATGATTTTGACCAGTCCTCTAGCGCTAATAAGGCTTGCTGTATTCTGCTGTTAGCTGTATTAATATATTATTCAGATGTCCATATGGCTAGGTCATCTGCAAAGGAGTAATGTGTGTACTATGGCTGGAAAATTTTTCGTGATGTCATTTATATATGCTAGGAATAATGTTAGTGAAAGAACTACTCCTAGGGGACACCTTGCTTTAACAGCATCTTTTTGCTGGTTTGTCATTGTATTTTTGTCCTGGCAGTTCTGTTCTCAGTGTAATGGCTGATCCATTTGTACATTTTCCTACAAAATGTGCATTTTTGCAGTTTTACTTTCAGTCCTTCCTTCCATACTTTATCAAATGCTTTTTCTAAATCTATCCAGACCGCTAGTGTGTGTTTTTTTCTCTTGGAAGGCATCCTCTATTTCCTGAGCTATATAGGTTATTTGATCTTCAGTGGATCTGTACTTTCTAAATCCTGCTTGGTGTGGCGTTAAGAGTTGGTTTCTTCCAGATGCCATGTTAGCCTGCCATTGATAATGCATTCCATTAATTTTCCTACACAGTAAGTAGACTGATAGGTCGATAGCCATTTGGTTCTTCCATGTCTTTTCCTTTCTTTCGGACTGGTATTAGTATAGCTTCCTTCCATGCCTGTGGGACTATTCCCCTCTTCCAGCTGTAATTTAGGACTGCTAGTAGTTTCTTGTTTGCTTTAGTGACAAGTCCTATTAGCATTTCATTTTTTATTCCATCCTTTCCTAGTGATTTATTCTTTTTCAAGGTATTCATTGCCTATTCCATTTCTTCCATTTTTAGATTTGTCATCATATATTCTGCTGCTCTCTCTGTATTACTATGATGTGTCTGTTTATCTTTGATTGCTTTCTTCTGGTAGGTTTTAATATCAATGTGGTTTGCACTAGCATAGTGTTCCATTAGTGAATTCGCAGCCTTTTTTCCTGTAAGCGAGGCATTTCTTTGTTTAATTGTAATGTGTTTGTTTCTGGATCTTCATTGTTCATGGCGTTCACTAGTTTCCATAGTATAGTTTGTTTCCATTCCTGTCAAAGTTCAGGTTTTCTGTTTTTTCCCTCCTACAATCTTTTGTTGTTTGATTTACTGTGTGTTGCCGGGGCCCATACGGGGGAAGCAAAGAATAGTAACACTGTTGCCTACCATACACGTCGTAAGAGGCGACTAAGCAGGCTATGGTTCCGTCGCCCTGCTGCTGAGTGAGTGCGTGGCGCGACACCGTGAGCTGTGAATTTCACGTGGAATGCTTTTGCATCTGTCCGCAGTTGTTTTTCGCGTGAACTGCATGTTCGGAACGATGACGGCTGGCTGTTGCTGGATTGACGTATTTGCCTTTTCGGTTCACGAGTGCATTTTTCAGGAGACTCCTGGGAGTTGTCGCTGTAGCTATGGAGTTCGTGCTTTGTGTGGCGCTTTTGGTGGTCGCTCTGCAGAAAGAGACCAAGCCATATGGGATAAAACCCCGGTCAATGTAGTCTTTCTGGTGACTGCCGTTTTCATCGACGATGAACTGTATTTTTCGTGGAGGACTTTTGTGTTGGCATTTTGGTGGCGGCATTATGCACAGTGTACCTGTGCGGGCTGTTGGCTTGCCGATACTCCTGTCTATTCCATTGTTCACACAGGGCAGTGAGGAGCATGTTGTGATATTCAATGGCACAGGAACGGAGCAATATGGGGACGACCCGTTTGCTCAGATGCTTTGACAGAGATGTTCGCATCAGTTGTTTGTTCTCTCTCTCTCTCTGCTGTCTTCATGGCATCTTCAACTTTCCTCGCTCCTCTTGGAATGGACTCGGTGGCTGCCTGTATTATTGCTTTGCTTAGACTTTCCACCTTTTATTTTATGTTGCTATGTCGTTTATTTATGTTTTCACAATATTTGTCTGTTAGTATGGCAAATATATCCCAATCAGTTCGCTTGTAATTCCAGCAAGGCAAAGGCTTTTGCTCCTGTGGAACCGACTCCATATTCATTACAAGCTTGATTGGTATGTGGTCACTACCTGCTAATTGGTCAAGCACATGGCGATTGATTTTGTAGAGGATGATTCCTGTGCAGAAAGTTAAGTCTGGAGTAGAAGTGGTAAACTATCTTCAAGAGTAGAAGTTCGGTGTGTCGTCCGTTTTGTTGATTATATGGATATTTGAGTCTATTTCTCAGTCCTCCACTTCATCTCATCTGTTGTCTGTATCTGGGTATCCCCATTTTTCTGAACGGCTATTAAAGTCTCCGACAATAATGCAGTTTGTGTCAGTTATTTTCATATTTGAAAGTGTTAGGTCCTTATCTGCTGGGCTATACGGATTGTAAATTCTTATTTTCACATCCTTTATCATTATATCAACTCCTATAATTTCCGTTTGGTTGTCAGAGGTCACAGATACTTACTTCACTGCAAGGTATTGCGTTTCGTGTAAGTATTAGAACTCCTCCTTTGTGTCCTTCGCTGTCGAAACGTGTGAATTGATATCCTCTGACTGAAAATCTACGATGGGCGTTGAGGTGTGTCTCTTTCATGCATGCCACATCTATTCTATCTTTATGAAGACGATTTGTTAAATGTGTGTGTGTGTGTCTTCGTCTGGTTCCAATCCCTTGACCTATCTGACATGGGAGACCTTACCAGTAGCTCTGCTACCGTCGGCATAGTTCTTGGGGTCATTGGAACACGCAAGCCCATCTACCTCGTCAAGGTGGAGGGGCCTCAGGCATCTAATCTCGCAGGTGTTTATTTTGTGAAAGTGTGATTTGGATAATGGTAGCATAGAGTAAATAACGTTAATCATTGTAGAAAATGTACATACTATTTAATTCCTGAATTACAAGCCAGTAAACCAGTCTTTGTATCCGACTTATTTACCCATGTTGAACATCTGGGCCCCTGAAAGATAAATATTATATATTAGTGTCTGTTAGCTGTCCATGATATTACCTACCTACCTACCCACAAACATATTTCGTTACCCACCTACCCGACTGCCTGTCTAACTACTTACTGTCTACTTAGGTAGGCACGTGAATATCTATCTAACTATCCACCCATCCATCAATCTGTCAATCCATCCATCCATCCATCCATCAGTCCATCCATCAGTCCATCCATCCACCTGTCTGTCTGTCTGTCTGTCTGTCTGTCTGTCTGTCTGTCTGTCTGTATAAATGTGTGCCTGTATGGTTCTGTCAGCTTGTATGGAAAAAACTATCCTCTTATTAAACGGTCTAGCTAATGCGCACATAATTACTCAACAAACAAACAAAAAACACACACTGGAGAAGATACGCTCTGCATGTCAATCAAACTAATACGGGAATAAAAAGTATCCACGGTAGCCTAGTAGCTGGACTCTCGTCTGCCGATCCTGTGGGCGTGGGTTCGATTCGTAATTTTAACATTCATCTGAGCTTTCAAGTCGATCCAGCCTACAATGGCTATCACAACATGTATTGGGAAGTAAAGGCGGGCGGTACGATACTGACCAAACCCCCCACCCAGTGCTGATTGGTTTATACAATTATGGGTCTAGCCAGTTCTACAAGAAACAAATGAAAACTGTAAACTGATTCGGGAAATTAAACGAAGACTATCAAGATATTGGGGGGGGGGGGGGGGGGCACGTTATGCAAAGAAAAAACTGGAGAACTTGGTGACAACTGGCAAGAATAAAGGGAAAAGATCATGGGGAAAACAGAGAAGTAAATACCTAGATGGCTTGGCCATATGGCATAATCGAGACAAAAACACTGAGCTGATCCATGACTGTGGTGATCGTGTAATTTGGCGAAACATGACCAGCTACACTTATGGGCATGGCACATGATGATGATGATACTCACATGGGTTAGCTGCTCCTGCTGTCTGCCCCATGAGATTCCCAATTCCTGAAAAACAAACACGTATTTATTCGTCATGTACAACATACAAGCCAGCATTCATTGGTGTACACAGGCTTTCATATGGCTGGAATCACAGCTTTATACCAACGTTGTGTTCTAAGTGATTCAATGAGCATGATTCAGAAGGTCGAAGCTGAATCTGTACGTAGACAGTGGACTGAGTCGCTGCGGAAGTCTGTTGTCCGTAAAGTCACCTTCATCTTCGTCCCGGGATATGCGGGAGTCGAGGAAAATGAACGAGCTGATAAACTGGCTGGCTCTGCACCCCCTGTAGATAGCCAGCCCATGGATCGTGCCGATGTTATTAACGTCCTCAAAGATATGGCGAGAACAGAGGACTTTGACGTCAGTGATTCCACATCGCTGTCCAGGATGAAAGACTTGGGAGTAAGAATCGGCACAGCCAGACGCGAGAGGTACATCGGGAAAACAAAGCGCCTCGTCAACCAACACAGAACTGGCACTATTAGCCACCGGACGCTGATGCATATGCTGGGGGGAGGATCTGAGCACCTATGGACATGTCCGGAGTGCAATGAAGATACCCCAACTGATAACTGATAACTGATAACTGATTCATTGGTGTAACTATTTGGTGCTTGTCCATCAAGAATGATGATGACCATTCATTTCATCTAGTGGGGTTGACAGTTTGGAGGCGTGAGCTCTAAGATGGCTGGTAAGGTCTATTTTGGCTCGAAATGTGCTTTGACAATGTGGGCAAAAAATGATTGACGTTCCAGGACGAGGGTCTCTTGCAGAGTTTGTTTTTTGTCCAGCCTTTTTTTCGCAGCTCTTGCAGTCCTGTTTGCGTCACAAGTGACTAAACCCTTGCGTAAAGATGTACACCACGAATATCGGTCCTTGGCAGCAGTCTCCCAAGTGTCGTGATAAATTTCAAAAGCTTTTAGTGAGATCTGCAGTGTCTTTAAAGCGTTGTCTATGGCCGCCTTGGGGGAGCTTACCACAGCGCAGCTCACCCTAAAAATTTCGTTTAGGGAGCCTGTGATCTGGCATGTGAGTCAAGTGACCATTCCAACTACTTAAAGTGGGTTGAAAGGCAAATTTGTATCCCATATGTGTCGATCTCTTTCCGTAGGGTGGCCTGCCGAAAATAGAGCACAGAGCACGAACTCCGTAACTCCATCGACGACCCCTAAGGATCTCCTCTCTCAAGAACCAATTGACAGAGTCTACAATCGAACCAATGACCTTCAGAGCGAAGCAAATGGCTGAATATTCCGCCAAAGAGACCACCCCCCCCCCCCTTTTTTTCCACACACACACACACACACACACACACACACACACACACACACACACACACACACACACCTCCCATTATGTAACCTGACTGGCACTTTGCCGCCTTGACAGACAAATGTTTTTTTACATTGTGCTTAAAAAAAGGCATATTAACTACAACCATGGCGGTAGCGAATGTGACTGATCAGTCCAAGTCAAACAGTAAATGTTTGTCCATGTTGGATGCATGTGAAAACATGGTCATTTACACCATCACGCACCATCTGACGTCTCCCACGCTCGGTGTCTGGCCTATCTGCAATAATTTTCTCCTTTGTCTTTATTTGATTTCTGATCTTTGCCCTCCAAGCAACACGATCAGCGGTGACTTGCTCCCAAGGTGCAATATCAATGCTTGCATCAATCATGTCCCACTTACACACATCTTTGTACCATATTATAGGCCGACACCGAGATCTTTTACCCATCTGTAATTCACCAAAAACAAAAGTTCTTTGGTATTCTACCGTCATCCATCCTCCTAATGTCATACCCAACTCCTCGTCGTCAATAAAGAGTGATGGTATCCCATGTACGCCTTGTAGTTTGACGACAGTCCATTACCCCATGTGGACAACAATCACCTTCGGATTGATAGGACTGTGAGGGTAAAACCATGGGCAGTTGCTTTGGTGGCTGACTAGTCACAGGACTATCATTCTGAACTGGTGATGGACCCTACTATAACTTCTCCTCGAGGTTGAACTGGGTAGGGGTAATGGTGAAGTTGAATCGAAATGTACACCTTGTGTCATAATCTGTCATCTGTTTGCTAATTATTAAACCAAATTCATAACAAGCTTTGGCTTCGGAGCGCGAGGCAAACGGCTGAACATTTCGCCAAGGAGGAATTCCCCCCCCCCCCACCTCACCCTACCACACATACACACCCCAACACACAAACACTCACACACACATATCCACACTCACACCCACACACACCAGCACGCACACGCACACCCACACCCACACACTCACCCCCCATACACACACACCTACACACACCCATACACACACCCACATACGCGCCCAAATACATACACACCACAAACACCCCATATACAAACACATCCCCCCACACACACCCACACATACACCCAACACACCCACACCTCCACCTACACCCCACACACACATACACCCCACACACCCCCGCACGCACAGACTCCACACCCACACTCTACTCACACACACCACCACGTACGAACATACCTACATACACAACCCGCACCCCTAAATACACCTCACACACACACCCCACACACACCACACACACCCCTATCCCCACACACACACGCACCCACACACCCACAGGTAGTAGACGTTGTAATTCTACCTCAGAGAATGCCGTAATTGCAGCATCATTTGCAAACAGCAACTTTCTGATCAGTATCCTCCTACTTGTGACCTTGGCTTCCAATCTCTCATTTAACCTCTGTTTAACTGATCAGTACCCTCCTACTTGTGGCCTTGGCCTCCAATCTCTCATTTAACCGCTGTTTAATTGATCAGTACCCTCCTACTTGTGGCCTTGGCCTGCAATCTCTCATTTAACCGCTGTTTAACTGATCAGTACCCTCCTATGTGTGGCCTTGGCCTGAAATCTCTCATTTAACCGCTGTTTAACTGATCAGTATCCTCCTACTTGTGGCCTTGGCCTCTAATCTCTCATTTAACCGCTGTTTAACTGATCAGTATCCTCCTACTTGTGGCCTTGGCTTCCAATCTCTCATTTAACCGCTGTTTAACTGATCAGTATCCTCCTACTTGTGGCCTTGGCTTCCAATCTCTCATTTAACCTCTGTTTAACTGATCAGTATCCTCCTTCTTGTGGCCTTGGCTTCCAATTTCTCATTTAACCGCTGTTTAATTGTTCAGTATCCTCCTTCTTGTGGCCTTGGCTTCCAATCTCTCATTTAACTGCTGTTTAACTGATCAGTATCCTCCTACTTGTGGCCTTGGCCTGCAATCTCTCATTTAACCGCTGTTTAACTGATCAGTATCCTCCTACTTGTGGCCTTGGCCTCCAATCTCTCATTTAATCGCTTGGGGATCCTGTGATTTGGCATGCAAGTCGAGTGACCCTCCTAACTACTTAAAGTGGGTTGAAAGGCAAAGTTTTATCCCATATGGGTATCATGACCGGGTGTATAGTGTTATAGGTCACTGCATTGTTCAGAACGAAAAGTTCAGTTTGTACGGTGAGACCGTATAAAGTGACCCGCCATAAGCGTCGGTCATAGGAGCGTTAAAAGCGCCTGGGTCTCTCCGAAGAGTCCCCTTCAAGATCAATTGGTGTTGAGCCACTGTCGAGTGTGGACATGGTCCCATTGCAAGTAGCGATGGCCATAGATTGTGCCGCTACTGGATTGTTAGTGTTATTGTATAAGTGTTAGTTAGTTTCCTCGGATAATTGTGATCGTAAAAATTAATCGTGTCATGTTCATAGATGAATAGAATTTGGAAAAACGTCGTCTGAGTTGAGTTATTAATAGCTGCGCTCTGTCCGTCATATCTGAGTTGGTACAGAAACAAAAGGTTACCGGTACATGTGACCAACCAGCATGGTGAGATATTAACGGCGCCACTTAATGATGTGAAATCGTCAATGTGCAGCCAGAAGAAGTAAACGAGCTTAAGAGAAAGAGTGCAAATTAAACATAAAGTTCACGGAGTTAGAAGAGAAAGTAATTATGTAAATCTCAGGCAGCACTCAGATAATAACTTATTCGCAAAGTCCGAGTGGCATACACGCTGCGGAGACCGCAGACAGCTCCGTGGCAATGGGTCGGTCTCTTCCGTAGAGCGGCCTGCCGAAAATGTCTCACAACACTTTGTATGTAGAACAGCTGTTTGTTGGAGAGTATGTTTTCCGTTTTGCAAGAAGGAAAACATACTCTCCAACAAACATTTGTTCTACATACAAATGTAGTGAGACTTTACAAACACCCTGTACATAACCAAGCGGACGCCAGGCAAGCGTGTGACCACTATACAACCCAGGTCCCCTTGTCTTGATAGATCAAATTACCTGAGGCTCCTTGCTGGAAGTGACGCATCATGTGTTCTCTCAATTGTTTGGACTTCTCCTCGTAGGTCATGGCTGGCAGGTGAGACACAGGTAAAGAGAATCGGTGAGGATGATGACTGACGATAACGTTCATGATAAACAATAATACAAAAGGATCATAAATAAAATAAGTTAGTTGCATATCCTTCACTTGACGTGGCAGTCAACACCAGCATTGTTTGGCTGTTTGTTATTTCTTGGCAAGTTTACGTTCAGTAATTTGTCATTGTTTTCTGAATGACCAGCACTCATAACACTGTATGGAAAACAACACAAGGCGGTTTGCTTCCAAATAACTGTATCGATAATAAATAGACATATATTGTCTGGCGCTCATGGAGTTAGAAGAAAAAAGTATAGACTGGAGAACGCATTAGACAACATTAAAAATAGAAAGATATAGTTTTTCAGGTCTTAGTCAGATATGACCGAGCTACCGTATGGCAGCAGAAGGAAAAACCTGTTTTTTTTTTTTTTGGTCAGCGCAGAATATTGGGTGGCGCTCACCAACCCCGACACCCCACATTGTACATACTACAGAATTCACACAACATAAAGTAAAATGATTAGATAAATCCTTCAAGCTTCAACACACAAAATAGTCGCTTGTTAAAGTTTGCAGAAGCCATAATGATTAACCTACATAAGCCAGCCTTGTGCAAACAGAAAGATATGTTAGTCAGTTCAAAATTACCGTGGTAGACAATTGATATTACGGTGCGAACATGTGTATATTTCAAGTTTTTTTTTTTTTTTCTATTTTCAGAAGGATTTATCTAATCATTTTACTTTATGCTGTGTGAATTCTGAAGTATGTACTTGACGAGATGCAGCGAAATATGCCAGGCAATAAATCGTGCAATCTATTGTTTGTGTCTTCGTTATTCAAATTCACTAGGGGGAAAACATTGTTTTGAACCCCACATTTTGCCAACGGCTTCGAGCGGAGAAGCAAAATTGGTATGGTATATCCGGGTGTGAAGAAATGCAACATAAATATTAAATGTCATGGCAGGGCAGACCAGGCCCTAAGCCTTGGTCGGCAATTAGTCTAGGATCGAAGCTCCGACAGACGGGCAGTCATGTGTTGGCACCCTTCCGTGCCATGACGCAAGGCTCTCAAGAATTTTCTCTCCATGTCTTCCTCTATCTATCTTTCCCTAAATCATTCCAGGTGTCTCATCATGTTCCACTTTTATCTATTGCTTTACTGATCCGGCAGCTTCTCCAGCTTGTCTTGTTATTACATTTCCTCTGGAGTAAACTAGGCAAGCCGAGAGATGGATCATGTTACATGGGCAACACATGGTCTCTAAAATAAGTCCAGACTTTGTGCTATGACGTGGTATGAACTCCATTTTACAAACTATCGTCTGTCGAGACTGCAAGGTGCCAATCAGTTAGTTAGTGTGCCCTCTAGTCTGTACTTAGTTTTAATTTGTGTGCTGTCTGGTGCGCCCTCTAGTCTTTACTTCTTTCTTCTACTTCTATGAGCATCAAACAATACATATCTGTTTATTTATGAAATGTCTAAGTAATATCAAAAGGTTCCCAAACTGACGATTCTTAAAACAAAGGAGAGACTGGCATATGAGGCTACGACTGCCAGCATGAGAATGGAGGTGGAAGTAGTCACGGCGGCATTCTATTTGGTTAGAGGAGACCACTGCAACACACATTGTCTTCATCAGGGACTCAAGGAGTATGCTTAGTAAGGTGGAGAAAGGAATGTTTCGTGTGGACTGGCTCACCTCGCTTCAGAGGTCACAGATTGCGATAACTGTATGGAAATTTTGCCCTGACCATGCGGGAGTGCGGGGGGAATGAACAGACTGATAGGCTGGCAGGGAATGCACCTCTTGGTGATAGATTACCCATGGACAAGGGAGAGATGGTCGGGTGGCTGTGGGACCAGGTGGAGAAGGTTGGGGGGGGGGGACAGATTTAGAACCCGTATGTGGACAGGATGAGATTCCGGGGGATTGGCAGGGGTTCTGGTAGAATATCAAGACTAAGAGGGAAGACCAGGAGAACTTTTAATCAGATAGCGGTGGGAACGATTAATAGTGTCTCTTCGCTGTCTGTTGAACGAGGAGACGGAGCGCTCAAGGGAATATCCCGAAAGCAGTCATGTCAGTTCTTAGCTGAATTCAACTCAACTATTTCTTAATAATAAAGATGGTTCGTTAAAGTAGAATTACACTTGGATCGCTGTTGTTGGGTCGGCATTGTAAAATACAAGTAAAGAACCATTCCACACGTTTGAAGGCAGATTGCGTATATGGTGCTTGCCCCAAACTTGTATAGACCAACTGGCGCCGGAGTGGTGAAGTGGTCAATATCCTGTAATGAGATGTTTGTGTCGGTGTGTGTACCATAATGTGTAGGTGTGTGTATATACCTAGTGTGTGTGTGTGTGTGTGTGTGTGTGTGTGTGTTTGTGTGTGTGTGTGTTTTAAACTCAAGCGTAGTCCATACATGCTACTTCTAGTAGAACTGGACTAAATTGTGCATGTGGATTAGCTTTCCTATTACCTGTGTCCCTCGCCATTAGTCGAATCCACTCCGACTTCAGAGGTACTTATAATTTTGCACACACACACAAAATAAGTCCGGTATACTAGAAGCAGTGGCATGTGTGTGGACCACGTTTGAACGAGCGCAAAGATAATAAAAATAATAATAATCATCTAACGACGAAGGACATAAAAAGACAGAAATGCATAAAGAAGATGGATGGATCATTGTCATCGAGTGCCTTGCGGCTGTCATGGGCGATCACGCTTCTCCACAAATTGCGATCTCCGACGGCATGGATAAATGTATATATTGACTTCCTTCCGTGCCATGACACAGGACTGTCAAGAATTTTATCTCTGTCTTCCTCTATCTCTCTTTCCACAGAACTGTTCAGTTGTCAGAACAAGTTTTTGCCTTTTCATAATGTTGCCAAAAAATGATGACTGCTTTTTTTTAATGCTTGTGATAAGTTGTCTTTGCAACTTAGCCTCCCTCAAAATGTCCAGATTGCTTATTTTGGTTATTCGATTAATTTCCAGCATTCTTCCATAAAACCACATCTCCAAGGATGGAAGGATGTCTAGAGACAACGGAGATAGGAAAAAAAAAAAAAAAAGAGGCCTAAGTAAAACCAGAAGGAAGGATACAGAAGTGACTTACAAGTAGGGTCGGCTATTAGTGTACTTGAACTTTTGACCCCAGTCCAAAATGTAGCAAAGTTTTCAACTAATGTTGCCCTGAAAATATAAAAGTAGACATACATGCAGATGGGCTGCAGGGTAGATTGGTGGACAGATAGACAAGCAGATAGACTGGGAGAGACAGGCAGAATGACAGACTGATAGACAGACAAATACATAGATAAATATATTCATAAATACATAGACAAATAGTTCTTATGTACACATACATGTATTGTTTGGCTCTCATCAATCAATCAATTAATCAATCAATCAATCAATCAATCAATCAGTAGCATGTCCTTTGCAGAACCTCGCTGCCATAACAACCCTCCGGAAAACTGCTCGATCACAAGCAAGATGTCCCGCGTCCGATACACCCATCTGGAGATCATCCGTCACATCCTGCACCTATCTTCTCTTTGGCCTTCCTCTTCCTCTCTTCCCAGGCATATACCCCTCCGTTATTGTTCTCTCCAAACTTTCGTGATGTTTCAAGTGAAAACAATATTTCAATTTTCTTTGTTTTATCGTCTTTAATAGCCAACCCTCTTCAATATTCAGCTCTTGAAGTATAGATGCATTTGTTCTTTTCTTTACCCAAGATATTCTTAGAATCCATCTATAACATTTATATTCAAAAGCATATATGCGCTGTTCAGCTTGTTTAGTAAGTGTCAAAGTGTCACAGGCGTATGTTGCAATGGGAAAGATGCATGCTCTTAAAAATCTAATTTTTGTAGTTCTATCTGTCTCACTCCATAATTTATTAAGTTGTTTTAGTTTCTGAAGAGCAACTGACAGTCGTCGTTTAATTTTTTTAATTGTGTCACCATTGTTGGTAATCAATAACCCAAGATATTCGAAATTGTCCACCACCTCCAATCTTTCCTCATTAATATATATTTCTTTTTCCATAGTTGTTTTATCTGTATGCATTATCTTTGTTTTTGCTATGTTAAGATATAAGTTGTGATTTTCACTATTTCTTTGGGTTGAGGTTATTAAGTTTTCTATACCAGTCTGTAATGTGGATAGTAATATTGTATCATTGGCATATCAAATCTCTGGTATTTCATGACCACCGATATTTAGGGCATCACATTGCTCTCTGGTTATATCATCTCTTACATTTCTCATTATATTTTCGGCGTACAGGTTAAACAAATAGGGTGACAGCACACAGCCCTGACGGATTCATTTCTTGATGTCAAACCAATCTGATGTCTCGCCATTTATTCTAACCGCTACTTGCTGGTCTAGATAGAGCATTTTTATAAGTTGTACTACATGTGATGGAAAGCCCATATTCCTCATGATTTCCCAAAGTTTCTGATGTTGTACACAGTCAAATGCCTTTGAATGATCCACAAAACATGAGAATAGGTTTACATTAAATTCTCTGTACTTCTCTATTATTAAACGCATGTTGAGAATATGATCTCTTGTTCCTCTTCCGTGTCTAAATCCAGATTGAACCACGTTAATCTCTTCTTCCATTTTCTTACGAAATCTTCCCATTATGATTTTTAGTAGAATTTTACTTGCATGACTGATCAGGGCAACAGTTCTATAGTTGGCTCTCATAGAAATAGAAATATATAGACGAAAGGACGCTTTAGACAACATGAAAATTGAAATCATTAATTTCTGACCGAGATTCGAACCTGTTACCTCCAAATGACGACTGAGCTTAGCTACAGGAACAAGTGTACTTAGAAGCATGACCAACTAGACACCCTTTAAACAAAGATGTCTTCAGTAGCCAGGCCATTAGCCAGGTCACACGAACCCACAAGTATGGAATATGGACAGAATTCGACTCTAACCAATGAAATAATAACACCATAGGTCTCAGAATTTTTGATTTAAACCAGCATAGGTCAAGTAACAAACACTCAAACACATCGGACCGTAATATAAATAGATATATGGATACGTATACAATCAGACTGATGATGTGGGCTGATAATGTGTATGAAGATGAGCACATTATAAAGACAAACGTAACTGTAGTCACGAAGGTGTTTTCCTAACGACAATGACCACCCAAAGGATGAAGAGGCGTATTCGCACATGATGAAGATACCCTTCTGTAAGAACCTACACAAACTGCACCCGGCCCAGTTGGTAGTCGGGCGGTGTCCACTGGCACACGACCTTGTCCTTGACCGCTGCGCTGACGTGAGTTGCCCCTGACTTGCCACAGAAGCTGACCTTCTTTCCTTGACCCCCGCAGACAATGTCACCGGAGAATGAAGCTTCGGTGGAGTCTCCGTGTAGAAAGAATCCTTTGAATGTCTTCGGGGACGGTGTCTTGTGGCCTTCGATAATGACTGTATGTGGAAAGAATGCGGGTTACAATTTAGCTGTATATCCGTTACAAGACTTTGTATTCAACCCCAGAATTTGTACTTGTTTTTTGTGTACTTTGAACTCAAGCGTAGTCCTACTTTCAGTTGCACTGTGCTGATTTTTGCGTGTGGATTAGCTTTCCCTATTACAAGTGTCCTTCACCATGAGAACCCACTCCTTCTTCTGAGTTACTTGTACTTTACATCCTCAAGTCAAAGACGAGAAGTATGATTAGAGAAATTAGACGTAGACAGTAAACATTTTTTTTTTGCTGGGGAGGGGGGGGGGGGGCACGTTACGAGAAGAAATAAACTGGAGAATTTGGTGACAAATAGCAGGGTTGTGGAGAGGGGGCAGAACAAGGGCAAAGCAGAGAAGTAAATACCTGGATAGCTTGGCTACATGGCATAATCGAGACAAGAACACCGAGCTGATCCACGACTCTGATGATCGTGTAAGATGGTGAAACATGACCACGCACGCATAAAGGCACGGCAGATGGTGATGGCGATATTTGAGTGGTACCAACCTATCTACGTCTGATTAGTGTGTATAATAACGGCAGTCATGATCATGTGCAATGGCTAGCGAGACGTTTTTATGTGCTCGGTTCATGGGGGAATGGAACGTTGCAGCTTGTTGTAAGCTAGTTATGATGATTATTGTCATCTTTCTGTCTATCTCATCTATCTCATGCTTTGACAGAGGATTCAAGACAGACCAGAAACAGAAAGAGAGAGAGAGAGAGAGAGAGAGAGAGAGAGAGAGAGAGAGAGAGAGAGAGAGAGAGAGAGAGAGAGAGAGAGAGAGAGAGAGAAAGTGTGTGTGTAAGGACTGAACTCTGCAAATCAGGACTGAATGGTTCGATGCGCAATGAGGATGATCTGTCGACTAACTAACTAACTATTGTCATATACATATCGAGTAGTGGCATCTACACATGCAGGAGAGCATGGCATATAATACAAACAGCACACTCATGTCATGACTGTATCGGACTCACAAAGTATGATGAGAAAGGTAAAGCATGCATGCTTCGGGCAGGAATAGCAGGCTTCCATTCAACAATCAAAAATAGAGAGCATCTGTTGGATTTTCCCTGGGAATATACTGATGTGGTGTGAAACCAACAGGTGGACAGAATGGCCGGGTATGAAGCTCAAGCGACGACCCCCAGGAGTATATGAGAAAACTGGACTCGCTAACCGAACGACGTAGGCCAGAATCGAACCCACAACCTTCTGGGCGCGAGGCACGAAGACTTCCAAGACAAACTGAACTTGTCTTTTGTCTCTAATACAATGACAATATCACAAACGGCGAGCTTTTGAAGACAAACAAGGCAGATCTGGGAATCGTGTAACTAGAGGGTATGGTCGTGGAACCCACAGCCCGAACAAAAGAGAGGGGGACCTAAGACACGCGGAGAAGAGCATTACGTCAGAGATAAGGGGAGAACATGGAAGGAGGTGCTGGAGATAGTAATGGACAGGTGTCGTAAGTCTTCCTTACTTACTTTCGTGTTGTCCCTGGAGTGGGGGGAATCAACACTACATTTTTATTACCCCAATATTATTGTCCTAGAGAAACCACTAGACTCCGTCCACAAAACTCCGTCGGTCTGCAAACACCTCTTTCTTACTCTCACTCACCCATCTATCCTGCCCCCTCTCACTTTTCCCCAACATAACATATTCCACAACTCAAGCTTTAACAAATAAATACAAAAGAATTTATTAAACCAAGAGTATAGGTGTGAGAGGTGTGTGTGTGTGTAAAGGGTAGAATGTGTGTCGAATATTTCTATTGGGTGCGGACATAGACCAGGTAGCTGAAGAGCCCAGCCCTATCATCACAGAAAGGATCACACCATATCCTCATTCATTCCACGAGGACCTCACCCAGGTATGTGTCCATCCTGCTAGAGGTAGATTTCCACCGGTGGCTGTTTGATCACTCAAAAGAACTAGTCACAGTCCGACGATAAATCCTGTCTGGATCACACAGTTAATATATGTCTAATTTGTTCTTATACTTATAACACCCTTGTCTTAAGCACAAGAATATACTGTTCTTTGAAATAAATGTACTTCCTGTTTCAAGTGTCTACTGTTCACAAGACCATTGTTATACTAACTTCCTAATCTGTTTATACTGATTTATTCCCATGTGTTGGGGAATAACTGTATCTCTTTGTTTGTTCACCTGTCGTGTAAAACATACTGCCCACTGGTCTTTTCCCAGGTGGTGTAAAAGAAATTCACTTTCTACTATTCTGTTCCCAAGTGATGTTTGAAACATTAATTTGACGATTGGTCTTCCTCCAAAATGGTGTGGAGAAAACAATTTCTTGTATTCTGTTAATGTGTGACGTTTGATAATCCCTCTTATACTTGTTTCCGTAAACCCTTTTTATCATGGGCTAAGTGCAAAAGATGTTGACCAACTGCCTGCACCAAGGTCTCCATTCTCAGTGACTTGAGTGACCTAAAGGAACCTGTCAACGAGAGAACAACACATTTGGTGATAGCAACTGTCCCTGACCTCCATTGGGGGGGGGGGGGTGTTCGCCTCACTCAGATACATGACAGTGAACCACTCGGTCATGGGCATAGGAGTTCTTCACTCCGGTCTGCAGTGGGTTAAGATCAGGACAGAGCAAAATGTAAAGTGTAGACCCCTAGCAGACATCACTAGAAGATCCCATCATTGTACATTCTCCCCATCCTCAATTTTCCCCAATATCACCCCACTACACAATTCTCACTAGCACAGCTAATTCTATTCATTACTCTAGCAAGTTTTCCCGAGGCTACTGCTTATATTAACTAGGCTTAAATATACTCTCTACAATACCTTAAGCACAACACAGCAGTGTCTTCGAAATCATATCCACATTCTGCCATAACAGGCACGTGTACAATTAAATCTAATTAATTTCCGCACACGGTAGATATTTTTTAAATCCACTGCAGTGACAAACACGTCCGTGCAAGTCAATCCTCAGAGTTACACTACTTGTAAACAAAGCATGTTTTTACCCAACAGCCCTTGAGTGGCCACGTGACGTTCTTTTGATGTTAACAAAAGTGGTTCAAGGGCAGATTATCCATTTCTGAATAAATTCTCTTCCTTGGGTTTCATCAATGTCACAATAGTAGATTATCTCCCCTTTTGGACAATCCATGCACAAGTCGCCTCCCCTTTTTTTAACATATGCCTACAATTTCCCGACATATCTTCTGTCTATCCAAGACTTAATCAAATGTACGAGTGGTCTTTTCTTGGTTTGACACCCAAACAAGCCCGCGTTGCTGCATTGTCTCAACAACAAGCCGCCAATTCCTTTTGATGTCAGAAACTTCTCAAGGTCTCCCGACCGCTCCCAACACGTTGTAGCTGCCAACATAGACTGTCTTTGATCTAACTGGTAAACAACTGCAGCTGTGCAGTCAGACTTTATTGGTTTTTTTGTCCTGGTTAAAACCAAATGTGGCTTTGCACACAGGCTATGAATATGACCGTCTGTATTGTCATAAGCTGGTTGATACACAGTGAAATCATGACATAGGCCCCCTCTTAAGAGAGTAGTCCATCTCACTCTTCTCCACTGTGAATTCAATCCAGATGATTCATTCCTCTTCTTCAGGAGCTGGGTGTCTTGATAAGAAGTCCGCTCCAACATTTTCCTTCCCAGGAATATACTCCACTGTGAAATTGTAGGGTTGAAGTAACAACGACCACCGCATCAAACGGGCGTTGAGCTTCTGAGAAGTAGCGAGGAACATCAGGGGCTGATGATCTGACTGGACCCGAAACTTAACTCCATACAAATAGGGCTGGAATTTTTGCACGGCCCATACGAGAGACAAGCACTCTCTCTCGACGGTCGAATAATTCCTCTCAGCCTGGAGTAGCTTCTTGCTTGCGTATGCCACAGGTTTCAAAACCGAAGCATCGTCTTTCCCTTCCTGTAACAAAGCTGCCCCAATCCCAATCCCACTTGCATCAGTTCTCAACACAAATGGTTTGGAAAGGTTCGGGAGCTGTAATACAGGTTTGCTGACCAAGGCCTCCTTTAACTGACTATAGGCAGTCTCACATTCTGGTGTCCAAATGATTTGGTCCGGGAATCCCTTTTTCAAGGTTTCCGTCAATGGAGCTCCCAGTTCAGTGAAATGTGGGATACATTTCTGATAGAATCCACACAACGAGAGAAAAGATCGCACGTCCTTCTTCGTTTTTGGCCTTGGGGCATTTCTGATTTTCTCCAGGTTCTTCTCTTCTGGGACAATGTGTCCTGGAGTGATGGTGTGACCTAGAAATTCCAGAGTCTGGTAACCAATCATGCACTTGGTTGGACGAGCGGTAAGCCCTGCTTCCTTGAGTCTATTAAACACTCTCTCCAAGGATTGCAAATGGTCATCCAAGCTGTCACTGGAAATCAGAATATCATCCATGAAGGAGATGATGGCCGGATCCTGTAAAGGATCTAGTAAAGTCCTCATCATACGGGTAAACACACTAGGTGCATTGCTGAGTCCAAAGGGCATGACCTTGAATTCGTAGTGTCCACTGGGTGTACTGAAGGCCAGCAGTGGTCGAATCTCCGGTTTGACTGGTATTTGATAGTACCCCCGACTCAGATCCACCTTTGAAAAGTACCGAGCCTTATGGAGCCTAGCGAATAACTGCGTTGAATTCGGCAAAGGTTCCACCTGAAATTGTGTATGACTGTTCAGAAGTCGGTAGTCTATACACAACCGGTGTTCTCCACTTGGTTTCCGTAACAAAACTACCCCCGCATTGTATGGGGATGTGGATGGTGCAATCACGTCATCCTCCAGCAGTTTTTGTATTTCCTCCTCCAGGGCCTTTTCTTTAGAGAAGGGCACTGGGTAAACCTTTTGGCGAACAGGCTCCTGTGTGGTCAACGTCATCTCGAACTCCACCAACCTCATTCGTCCTGGTTTATCAGTCAGTATCTCCTTATGAGACCTGAGAACCTGGGTTATCTTCTCCCTCTCCTGGGAGGTCAGATCAGGGTTCACCTGCACATCCTTGTAGGTTTCCTGGTGTACCAGGGGATATTCCCTGCCCTCGCTGGTTCCCACTTCTGTCTCCACTGCAACTGCCATTGCTATGAGGTGAGCTGCTTTTTCTCCGGGTCTCTCTTCGTATTTCCGCAAGAGATTGATATGGAAAATCTTCGACTTTCCCCGGATCCGGATCTGATAGTTGGTTCTGGATATCACCCTTTCCACGGGAAATGGTCCTTGCCAACCTATCTCCAGTTTGTTGTTTCCCGTTGGGAGTAGCAACAAAACTTTGTCTCCCACCTCTAGAGATCTGTCTTTAGACCTACGGTTGTAGTAAGCCGCATGTCTTTTCCTGGCTTTTTTCAAGTTTTGATTTGCCAGAGTCCATCCTTTTTGGAGTTTTTCTTTTAGTTCCTCCACGTATTTATAGGAAGAGATCACTTCTTCTGACGTCCCCTCTTCAGTCCAACTCCTCAACATGGCTTCCAACGGTCCTTTAATTGGACGACCAAACAGCAACGTAGCGGGTGGTAGTCCTGTTGAGCCATGAGGAACTTCCCGATAGGCAAAGAGTGCTGCTGGGATATATTCATCCCACCTATCAGGTTTTTCCTGCGCCAGTTTCCTGAGCATTGTCATCAACGTGCCGTTGAAACGCTCTACTTGTCCATTGGCTTGAGGATGGTAAGGGCTGGTATGTATGTGGTTAGAGTGAAAGCACTCTAAATACCTCCTCCATGAGTTTTCCACAAAACTGGGACCCATTGTCCGTCAGAATTTGATCTGGAAAGCCTAATCTTGTAAAGGCCTCCATCAGTGCATCCGCCACTCGTTTCGAGTCAATCGTGGTCAACGGTATGGCTTCACCCCACATTGTACAGCAATCCACCATTGTGAGTATATACATGTTCCTCTTCCTAGTTCTGGGAAGTGGACCCACGATATCGATGGCTACCCTCTCGAAAGGAGAGTTCATAATGGGCATCTCACCCAAGACCACCGGTGCTGTCCAGTGTTTCGGTGCCACCCTCTGGCACTCAGGGCATGACTTCACATACCGACGCACATCCTCTGTCATTCCCGGCCAATAGTAGTGGCAGGAAATCCGCTGCATGGTGGCGGCAATACCCATGTGTCCACTAAAGGAGATGGTATGCCCCATATGAAGAATCTGGGACCGGTGAGCTTTCGGAACGACCAACTGACCATATAGGTTGTTTCCCCTTCCTGCTCTCCTGTAGAGTATCCTGTTCTTCATGTAGTACTGACCCCGTCCTGGTGGATCAGCACTTTTCTGCAGCTTTTTGTAGCAAGGACGTAAAGTATCATCCTCACTCTGGGCAGTTCGTAGCTCCCCCGGCAGTGGGTTAGTCACAATTGCTTCTGCCTCTTCCGTTCTGGTCTGAGAGCGAGTCTGTATTGCTCCCATATGGATTGGCTCCCTGGGCATTCCCAGAAAGACATACCGGCAACCAAGGATTACTGGGAAAATGGGATCGGTCAATACAGCAGCCTTGATTGTGCCTGTGACATATCTTGACCGAATCTCCACGTTAGCAATGGGCAACTTCATGGCTACAGCACTCCTCTGTGCAGGCTGTATTTCCATGGTCTCACCTGTGAATTGTTCTGGGTGTACCAGATCCGCAGAAATCACGGCCTCCCCGTCCAGTCCTGTGTCGTACAGACACTCCACTTGACGACCGTTAACCTCTACCAATTCCACTACAGGTGGTTTTTCCTGGTCTGGAGTCTCTTCGTCGGCCTCGACCTGTTCAGTGGGCTCCACCTTAGGTCTCCCGGGGCACATCACGAATTGAGAATCTCCTGACTCTTCCCTGCAGTCAATAGCATTGTGCGTGTTTGACTTGCATTGGTTGCACCATTTCCCTGTCCTAGATTTTCTAGTACCGGCCTTGAGTGAGCTCTCCTGATTGCGAGCCTTCTTGCTGACTTTGGCATTTTCCGTGACAACCTCCTTGGAAGTCACTTGACATGCTGCGAAGTGAGGGCTCTTAGCCTTCGATTTGCAGTCCCTCGTATTGTGAGTGGGTGACTTACAAATTGAACACCACTTCTCCGACCACTGTCGTTTTGGTGCAGAGCTCGAAGAGCTCTTGCTTCCCTCCTTCGTCTTCTCTGAACTATCCTCTGATTTTTGCACACAAGGTTCCCCCTTTTTTGTTCCAGAGCTTTTGGCTTTCTTCTTGTCATGTTTCTCCTGACTTTTGGTGTTGGTGGGAAGGTTTTCCCCGGCCTCCCCATGTACCTCTACGAACCGTTCTGCTAATTTTGTCACGAGGTCAATACGTTCCGCTCCTTGTTCTCCCAGGAATGTCCTGAGAGGTTTTGACATTTGCTTCTTCAGCTGGTCGACCACCATGAGTTCTTCCAGACTCTCGTAGTCATGTGCGAACCCAGCCAAATCCATCCACTTGTGAAGATAGGATTTTAGACGCAAACCGTAGGCGGCAAACAACTCTCCCGGTTCTCGTTTCGATACTCGAAATTTTTTTCCGGTAGGTATGTGACGTAACCTCGAATCGTTTCAGCAGAGCCGTTTTCAATTCGTCATAGTTGTTCTCATGTCCTGGTGGCAGGCGAGAATAAACCTCGTAGCCGGTCCCGCGTAATCCCTGGGATAGCTTGAGATTCCATTTTTCACGGTCCAGACCCATAGCCACGGACATGGCCTCGAAGCATTGAAGGTACTGGTCAATCTTCTCCTTGTCCTCCTCGTAGATTGCTAGAGGAAACTTCATAGCATGGTAACTATGTCCACCTGCTGAAGTTGAGCCTGGGACTGAGGAACCTCCAACTGCACCCTCAGTTTCCCCATTAGATTGTCTCTTCAACTCAAGTTCCCTCATCCTGTACTCGTGCTCCCTTTTCTGAGCCTCCTGCTCTGCTTCCCGTTTCCTAGCAGCTTCCTCCACTTCCAGTTTCTTGGCTGCCTGCTCAGCTTCAAGTTCCATCCTTCTCATGGCTTGCTCAGCCTCAAGTTGCCTAGCAGCTTGTTCTGCTTCCCATTTCTTAGCCGCTTGCTCTGCCTCCATCCTTCTCAATTCCAATTCGGCCTTCCGATCGTCTCTGTCTGCTTGACGATACTCTCTCTCCACTTCCTGTATGTAATCCGTTAAAGCAGAACCCGACAATCCTATGTCTTCACCCTTTGCCCTAAGTTCCGCCGTAGTTAATCTAGGAGTGGCCATTTTACAGAGAGGTAACTCAGCAGATAGGGTGCAGATTATCTCCAAGAGGAATTTATATATAATGAACAATCACTGTTAATATAATAATTAAGACCACACACAGCCCAATCACTCAGTGACAAGAGCAGAATCAGGACCACAGACCTATGCAGACGTGTGAAGTGTGAACAGGTAAGATATGTGTCCTAACCCCTATCCACATTCACTCTAGCTGGATTCTCTCTCTCTAACAATATCTCCGTCTTTTAACAAAAGATCCCGTGTCTAAAGAACCCGTTGTCAGAGGATCCCGCTCTCAAAAGATCCCGTCTACGAGAGATCCCACGATCCAAAGATCACGTTTACGAGAGATCCCACCGTCCAAAGATCACGTTTACGAGAGATCCCACAGTCCAAAGATCACGTTTACGAGCCCCCAATAAATGTCGTAAGTCTTCCTTACTTACTTTCGTGTTGTCCCTGGAGTGGGGGGAATCAACACTACATTTTTATTACCCCAATATTATTGTCCTAGAGAAACCACTAGACTCCGTCCACAAAACTCCGTCGGTCTGCAAACACCTCTTTCTTACTCTCACTCACCCTTCTATCCTGCCCCCTCTCACTTTTCCCCAACATAACATATTCCACAACTCAAGCTTTAACAAATAAATACAAAAGAATTTATTAAACCAAGAGTATAGGTGTGAGAGGTGTGTGTGTGTGTGTGTAAAGGGTAGAATGTGTGTCGAATATTTCTATTGGGTGCGGACATAGACCAGGTAGCTGAAGAGCCCAGCCCTATCATCACAGAAAGGATCACACCATATCCTCATTCATTCCACGAGGACCTCACCCAGGTATGTGTCCATCCTGCTAGAGGTAGATTTCCACCGGTGGCTGTTTGATCACTCAAAAGAACTAGTCACAGTCCGACGATAAATCCTGTCTGGATCACACAGTTAATATATGTCTAATTTGTTCTTATACTTATAACACCCTTGTCTTAAGCACAAGAATATACTGTTCTTTGAAATAAATGTACTTCCTGTTTCAAGTGTCTACTGTTCACAAGACCATTGTTATACTAACTTCCTAATCTGTTTATACTGATTTATTCCCATGTGTTGGGGAATAACTGTATCTCTTTGTTTGTTCACCTGTCGTGTAAAACATACTGCCCACTGGTCTTTTCCCAGGTGGTGTAAAAGAAATTCACTTTCTACTATTCTGTTCCCAAGTGATGTTTGAAACATTAATTTGACGATTGGTCTTCCTCCAAAATGGTGTGGAGAAAACAATTTCTTGTATTCTGTTAATGTGTGACGTTTGATAATCCCTCTTATACTTGTTTCCGTAAACCCTTTTTATCATGGGCTAAGTGCAAAAGATGTTGACCAACTGCCTGCACCAAGGTCTCCATTCTCAGTGACTTGAGTGACCTAAAGGAACCTGTCAACGAGAGAACAACACATTTGGTGATAGCAACTGTCCCTGACCTCCATTGGGGGGGGGGGGGGGTGTTCGCCTCACTCAGATACATGACAGTGAACCACTCGGTCATGGGCATAGGAGTTCTTCACTCCGGTCTGCAGTGGGTTAAGATCAGGACAGAGCAAAATGTAAAGTGTAGACCCCTAGCAGACATCACTAGAAGATCCCATCATTGTACATTCTCCCCATCCTCAATTTTCCCCAATATCACCCCACTACACAATTCTCACTAGCACAGCTAATTCTATTCATTACTCTAGCAAGTTTTCCCGAGGCTACTGCTTATATTAACTAGGCTTAAATATACTCTCTACAATACCTTAAGCACAACACAGCAGTGTCTTCGAAATCATATCCACATTCTGCCATAACAGGCACGTGTACAATTAAATCTAATTAATTTCCGCACACGGTAGATATTTTTTAAATCCACTGCAGTGACAAACACGTCCGTGCAAGTCAATCCTCAGAGTTACACTACTTGTAAACAAAGCATGTTTTTACCCAACAGCCTTGAGTGGCCACGTGACGTTCTTTTGATGTTAACAAAAGTGGTTCAAGGGCAGATTATCCATTTCTGAATAAATTCTCTTCCTTGGGTTTCATCAATGTCACAATAGTAGATTATCTCCCCTTTTGGACAATCCATGCACAAGTCGCCTCCCCTTTTTTCAACATATGCCTACAATTTCCCGACATATCTTCTGTCTATCCAAGACTTAATCAAATGTACGAGTGGTCTTTTCTTGGTTTGACACCCAAACAAGCCCGCGTTGCTGCATTGTCTCAACAACAAGCCGCCAATTCCTTTTGATGTCAGAAACTTCTCAAGGTCTCCCGACCGCTCCCAACACGTTGTAGCTGCCAACATAGACTGTCTTTGATCTAACTGGTAAACAACTGCAGCTGTGCAGTCAGACTTTATTGGTTTTTTTTGTCCTGGTTAAAACCAAATGTGGCTTTGCACACAGGCTATGAATATGACCGTCTGTATTGTCATAATCTGGTTGATACACAGTGAAATCATGACAGGGATAAAAGCAGAAGTAGAAAAAGAAGGAGGAGGAGGAGATAAAGAACGTTCTGTCTTCGTGGAAACTAGTACCTGATAACCCACGACCACACAAAGCAGACTGTAAGACAATACAGGTAGCATACCAGGGAACAAAGGGAAAACGAGGACAAATCAAGTGTACAGAGGAGGCCATATAACTGCGCATATGATATGTGTCTATGTGGAGTAAATATCGCTGACAGCATGTGCTGACTGCCTTGCTCACGCGCCGTTCTGTCTGGCATGGGTGGTTGTTTCCCCCACAGTCGCCGTTCTCTGGTGCTGTTATCTTACAATGCAATGTTGCTAATGCTAGTGGTGGTGGTGGTGGTAGTAGTAGTGGTAGTAGTAGTAGTAGTAGTAGTAGTAGTGGTAGTAGTAGTAGTAGTAGTAGTAGTAGTAGTAGTAGTAGTAGTAGTAGTAGTGGTGGTCGTGGTGGTGGTAGAGTAGTAGTGGTGGTAGTAGAGTAATAGTAGTGGTAGCAGTAATAGTGGTGGTCTAATAGTGGTTAGTGGTAGTAGTAGTAGTAGTAGCAGCAGTAGCAGCAGCAGTAGTAGTAGTAGTAGTAGTAGTAGTAGTAGTAGTGGTAGCAGTAGTAGTAGTAGTAGTAGTAGTAGTAGTAGTAGTAGTAGTAGTAGTAGTAGTAGTAGTAGTAGTAGTAGTAGTAGTAGTAGTAGTAATAGTATTAGCAGTAGTATAGGTGGTGGTGGTGGTGGGGTGGTGGTTGTGGTGGTGGTATCATTGTTTGTTTTTTTATTTAATTGCGTTAAGAGAGAGTTTGTATGAGAGAGAGGGGAAGAGAAAGAGATGGGGGGGGGGAGGAGAGAAGCCACAGACAGACAGACAAAGAGAGAGAGCGAGAGAGAGAGAGATAGAGAGAGAGAGAGAGAGAGAGAGAGAGAGAGAGAGAGAGAGAGAGAGAGAGAGAGAGAGAGAGAGAGAGAGAGAGAGAGAGACAGACAGAGAGAGAGAGAGACGCAAACTGTAACCTACAAATATTAAATACATGTTGCAGCTGCTGCCGCTACTGATGTTGTTGTTGGTAATGTCACAGAAGTATCCGTGTAACAGCTGACCGAAGACAACTCATACCCAGGCGATGCAATCAAACACACTTTTATTGTAAAGACAAACAGATACTGTTTATAAGAAGAACGTTTGGCATGTGCTACATGTACCATGCGAATGGAGGTTGAGGCTGCCATGACAGCCCTCCTGTGGTTAGAAGACAACACAGCCAGACATCTGTTTGTAACGGACTCACAGAGTATACTTCGGAAAGTGAAAACTGGCACGAGGAGTGGCTAACACGGGACAGAAACTGCAAGAATACCATGTACTTTCTGCCCCGGGCATACGGATGTGCGGCGCAATGAACATTCTAATAGATTAATCACCATGTGCCATGCATTACATGTTTCGCCATCTCATACCATCGCCACAGTCGTGAACCAGCTGAATGTTCTTGTCTCGACCATACCATGTGACCAAGCCATCCAGGTATTCACTTCTCCGCCTCCCCTGGTTCTTTCCCCCCTCAATCTTGCCAGTTGTCACCAAGTTCTCTAGTTGATTTCTTCTCATAGCATGCCCCAAAAATCTTGACTGTCTACGTCTAATTTCTCTAATCAGTTTATGGGGTTTTCATTTGTTTCTTGTATATTAGCTACTGCCTGGGTATAGAGCTACTTTAAGATAAAGCCGATGTGTGGAGTTGGGAGGGGAGTGAAATTGAATAGACGGAGTAACCACATCTGGGGAAAAAAAATGGCTCAGACGGGAGTGAGTGAATGGTCTGGATCATACTCACAGAGTAAAGGAAACGCCAGAGGGACTTTATTCACACATCTACTGGAATAAAGTTAGTTGCAAATCTTTACAGGACGTAGCAATCAACTCCAGCAGTGTGTTTTTTTTAATGTGTGATTTACTGGGCAAATTTAGTCTCAATAGCCTGCCACTGCTTTCTGACCTATCGACGTGGGCAATCCCCGTTGTTAAAAATCAACACAATGCGGTCTACTAACAAATCACCTGCAGATGATTTCGAACGCGGTATGCGGGATTGCGAATCGTGTTAGCTGCCCTTTCGCCACGAACGACGGCTACTGGAACAAACAACCTTTGAACTCTTGTGGCTTGTGAAGCGGGGCGCGGAGCAAGTGAAGGAATGTCTCGGGTACAGTGGTGTCAATTATTATGGCCGAATGGATCAGAACGCTCGTTCTTAAACATCCGGTGTGCTGATGCCGAGGTAGCAGGTTTCAACCCCTACACCGGTCAGTTGGACTAAAATGTTGACGTCTCGTCTTTGACTTGGTGACGTAAATTACAGGTACCCCTGAAGTCGGAATGGGTTCGCCTGATGGCGAGGGACAATGGTAATACTAATAGGGAAAGCTAATCCACACACACAATTCAGTCCGATTCTAGTAGAAGTAGCGTGTATGGACTAATCTCAAGCTCACAGCGAGTGAGCGCGAAATAAAAACATGAAGAATTAAGTGGGGCAACTGACCGAACCACTTACGGGGTTATCCGTGTGCAATGAACGTGGCCCTTTACAAACTAAACCAGACAAGCAAAAATCACTTGGAATGGTTCCAGCAAAGAGAGCAATCAATCCTGCAGCAAATGAGATTGTTTGCTGTGCGAATCCCCGCCTAAAGTAATACACGTGTCAAGACAGGATGAGAAGATCAATAGATTTTCTATGACAAGTGGACCCCAAGCTGAAAAGAGAAACCTCAAAACAATCAATCCCCGAGTCAACAACGCTAGTTTTCAATGTTGAAACAGCGACACCCGAACTGTTCTTTCTTCAGGCCCTGCTATTTTTACCTCTATAGTGAAATGTTCTTTAGAGAAAAAGTAAATAGCCTCAAAAAACAATTCACATCTTAATAGTATCCCCATTCTTTAAATTTGAACTTACAACTACTGTACAGACATGATGTCAGCGCGGCAGGGAGGTTTTAAAGCGCTTAAAAATTTCCCGTGCGTGATGGATTGGTTGAGGGTTCAATTCACACACCGGTCAGTCAGCTGGAAATTTTTTTTGCGGTCGCTCGTCTTGAACTCAAGCGTAGTCCATAAAAGTGCTATTACTTCTAAAAGCACTGGACTGATGTTTTCGTGTGGATTAGCGTTCCCCCATCTCCGTTCCCGCGCCATCATGTGAACCCACTCCGACTTCAGAGGTACTTATAATTTACGTCTCCAAGTCAAGGACGAGAAGTCAACATTTTAGTCCAATTGCATCAGCTGAAAGGCATTGACTTCTGGTCCAGAAAGCAATGGCAAACTACTGAACGTAATATTGCCTAGCTAATCAACCAGGAGATGGGGCTGATCACAAACACCCTGCAAACGAGACGCATCATTTTTATTTATAAGTCAAGACAAGTTGAGGCTGTAATACATCACAGGCTAGAAGATATTCCCTGCAAATTGTAAACCAATTATGAGCACGTCTACAAAGAGCTTGGCATGAGTTGGTTGAACACACATGGTCGGTTGGGAGAAGAAAGGGAACAGAACAAGACAAGGAACTACTGGGATGTGCACTTCTCCACAGGTTGTTGTCGTCGCTGCTGGTGTATGTCTCCACAGATTGTTGTTGTTATCACTGCTGCTGTTGTTGTATGTCTCCACAGATTGTTGTTGTTATCACTGCTGCTGTTGTTGTATGTCTCCACAGATTATTGTTGTCGCTGCTACTGCCGCTGTTGTATGTCTCCACAGATTGTTGTCGCTGCTACTGCCGCTGTTGTATGTCTCCACAGATTGTTGTTGTTGTCACCGCTGCTGCTGTTGTATGTCTCCATAGATTGTTGTTGTTGTCACCGCTGCTGCTGTTGTATGTCTCCATAGATTGTTGTTGTTGTCACTGCTGCTGTTGTTGTATGTCTCCACAGATTTATTGTTTCGCTGCTACGCTGCTGTTGTATGTCTCCACAGATTGTTGTTGTTGTTGTCACTTGCTGCTGTTTATGCCTCCAAGATATTGTTTCGCTGCTGCTGTTGTTGTATGTCTCCACAGATTGTTGTTGTTGTTGCTGTTGTTGTATGTCTCCACAGATTATTGTTGTCGCTGCTACTGCTGCTGTTGTATGTCTCCACAGATTGTTGATGTTGTCACTGCTGCTGTTGTATGCCTCCAAAGATTATTGTTGTCGCTGCTGCTGTTGTTGTATGTCTCCACAGATTGTTGTTGTTGTCACCGTTGCTGCTGTTGTATGTCTCCAGTTGTTGTTGTTGTCACTGCTGCGTTGTTTGTATGTCTCCACAGATTAAGTTGTCGTGGGTACTGCTGCTGTTTTAGTCTCCCAATTGTTGATGTTGTCACTGCTGCTGTTATGCTCCAAGATTTTGTTGTCGCTGCTCTGTTTTGTATGTCTCCACAATTGTTGTTGTTGTCACCGTTGCTGCTGTTGTATGTCTCATAGATGTTGTTGTTGTCCTGCTCTGTTGTTGTATGTCTCCACAGATTGTTGTTTTTGTTGTCACGCTCTGTTTTAGCCTCCAAAGATTATTTTTTCGCTGCTGCGTTGTTGTATGTCTCCACAGATTGTTGTTGTTGCTGCTGCTGTTGTTGTCTCCCCGATTATTGTTGTCGCTGCTACTGCTGTTGTTGTTGTCTCCACAGATTGTTGTTGTTGTCACTGCTGCTATGGTATTCCCACAGTTGTTATTTTGCTGCTGCTGCTGTATGTCTCCGAAAATTTTTTTTCCCCCAGGACCCTTTTCCCATTTTCTCAGAGCCAGTCCCTTTTTTCAAGCTCCTATTTTCTCATGATCCCGTCCCATTTTCTGGAGCCAGTCCCATTTTCTGGGAGCCAGTCCCATTTTCTCATGATGCAGTGCCCTTTTCTCATGATGCAGTGCCATTTTTTTTCAGAGCCAGTCCCAGTATCTCCGGGAGCCCAGCCCCATTTTCTCCTGAGCAAGTCTCAGTATTTCCTGAGCCAGTCCCCTTATCTCCTGAGTCATCCCATTTTCTCAGAAGCCAGGATATTTGGAAAATGCAGGCTAGGAAAACGATTGAAAATGCAGGCGCCTTTAAAACATGTTCCAGGCGTCATGGCAACCGGGGGGCCCGGGGATTTGTCTAGCAAGGGCTTCCCCTTTGTGAGCCCGTATACCCGGGTTCGAAACCCCGCGGTGCTGGTTTATTCGAAAAAGGTATAGGAGCCGGTCGTTCAGAAAGAAATGCAAACTCTTGAACGTAAAATTTGCCCAGGAATCACGAACAGCGATAATGCTGGGGTGACTGCTACGTCCTGTGAAGGACATACAACTTAAACTGTAGTATATAAATGATTTTGCTCTGATATAAGGTGTGTTTTTAATGATTGGCAGTGTTTGAAAATGTTGCCGGTCCAAGTTGTGTATTCACCCTCTGTAAAGTTCATACAACATTATAGGTAAATACAAAATTTGGGCCCGGAAAATATTTTCAAACAATGCGCAGTCATTAAAAATACACACTGTATAAGGCATCCACCATATGTTTTTCTGTTAATCAATTATTTTGTCTTAAGCTGATTCAATGCCAAAGGAAAATATATCGCCAAATACAACCTCCCATTTGGACAGAAGGGCGATATATGGGCATACTTGGGTCATCGTGTTATTTGTTTTGTTTCGTGGTATCTCCCGCAATTGTAATGCTCAGTGAATGGAAATTGACTTGATAATAATTGTTCATTTGATTGTGTACCAGGTTTGGTCCAAACCCACTTTTTGTTTGACAGTGAATCGGTTAATATCAACAAAGAACTCGGTCCCCGTACTGATGTATACGAAATGTTGAACAAGCACACAGCCTTAAACAAGAAATGCGACCAGCCAGCATGTTAAAGATTAGCACGATACAGAAAGGGAAGCAGATAAGAAGAACAGGGTACACTATGACCCTCTCATATAAAGGTAAAGTGTTCCCTTTCTTTTAAGAGAGCCTAGAACTGTGTCTGTATTTTTAAAAAACTCTACTTCGGCATCAGCACCCGGAATTTAAGCGCCTTTATCCATTGGGCCATCCCAACCTCCACATAGGCCATGAGAGTAAACACATATTGGCAACAAACATCCCTAAGTTTAACCACGAATGGTGTAAGAAACTGTGAGTAAGAAGAGAAACAACACGCAGCAACAAGCTTCAATGACTTTAATACTTGGAAAGAATATAACCGCCATTGTTTTTTATTGTTAATTGAACTGCATATCCTCTACAAGTCAACTCCACCATTTTTTGGCTGTTTTGATTTTTGGCAAGTTTAGTTCAGTAGTTTGCCATTGCTTTTTTAACAACTGGTACTCATAGCTTTGTATGAAAACCAACACCCAAAGGCCCCCAAAAGTCCCTTTGGGCCCCCCCTTCCAAAAAAAAAACCGGCCCCCGCCAGGGGGCTGTTTTGAACAAACCGGGGTGGGGATTAAAAAATTATGTTAAACCTCCATTTAACAGCGCCGGAAAAGGGGGCCCAAAGGGGGGGGTGCTCAAAAAATCAAGGCTGGGCCTAAAAAAAGAACAATAAAAAAAAATTGGAGGAAAATTTCTTAAATGTCGATGTGACCTAAAGAATAAGAGCACTTGCTCTTAAATTTCCCGGTACACTGATAGCAGGGTAGGCAGTTCCACTCCTACACTGGAATTAAATTGGATTTCTCATTCAGAAAGAATGGCAACTGCTGAACTAATATTGCCTAGAACATCCACCTGGGGGGGGGTCACATATCCTGCCATAGAACATGCATCAGTAGGGGGACCACCTGGGGTGGATCACATTATCCTGCCATAGAAAATGCATCAGTAGGGACCACCTGGGGGGGATCACATTATCCGGGCCCTAGAACATGCATCAGTAGGGGGACCACCTGGGGGGGATCACATTATCCTGCCATAGAACATGCATCAGTAGGGGGGCCACCTGGGGTGGATCACATTTTCCTGCCATAGAACATGCATCAGTAGGGGGACCACCTGGGTGGATCACATTATCCGGGCCCTAGAACATGCATCAGTAGGGGGACCACCTGGGGTGGATCACATTATCCGGGCCCTAGAACATGCATCAGTAGGGGGACCACCTGGGGTGGATCACATTATCCTGCCATAGAACATGCATCAGTAGGGGGGACCACCCCTTATCCCCAGATTTGATTAAAAAATGCAAAAACAGAGGAAAATGGGGGGATAAAAATTATCCCCAATTTTGCTTGTTTTGTAGGGGGAAACCCCCTGGGTTTTCACCTTTCCCCTAAACTGACAAAGGGGGAACCCCACCCTGGGGATCCACAAATTAAACCTCCCTGCGCATCAGAGGGGGAAAACCAAAATGGGGTGGATAAATCCCCATAAACCTGATCAGTTGGGAAATGGGGTTGGGAAAAAATTTAATCCTCCTAAACATGGGTTTGTAGGGGAAAAATGTCCCTTTTTGGGAAACCCAATCACATTAAAAACAGACAGTACAAAGTAATGACATTTATTGAGAAACACAAGCAAAATTAATAACAATTATTTTATTTCCAACATTTGTAAGGGTAATCCTACAGATACTGAAGGTTTTGGGAAATCTAAATTATCCAATATAATTCAGTCTCTAGATCATTTTCTTTTTCTTATTTTTTCCCCCCCTAACCCCTTTTAACAAATTTAATCCCTTTCCATCAATGACCAAAATCATTTCCTACAGGTATAAATGCTATTATTACCCTTCACATATTAGTTAGGTCAATCTCTTAGTTAACTTTTCATTGTTAACACTTCCTGAAATTTTCCAAAAGCTACTCTCTTTCCCCTTAACAGTGAATAAACAGCTTGACCACATTTCAAATGCCCATTTTTCCTGCCTCTAATCTTAGCATCTCATCTGCGTTTATTTAAATTAAGGCAATAAAGAATTAAAATACATTAGACAAATTTTTCCCTCTTTGGTTGATTTCAACCAAAGACACAGATTTGAATGTTATGACCCCAAATTTCAGTTCACCTCTCAGCTTATGAGGTTTGTTTGTCTGACCAGTGCCCAATTTTTTGGCCATGCCCCACAAATTTAAAATATTTCCCCCTCCCCCCCCACCCCTCCCCCAAATAAATATTTTTTTACAAAATGAATGTTCATTTTAAAAACTTGAAAAATATTTTAGGAAAAATCACTAGGAATTATTGGCCATAATTTTTCAAACTTAATGGAGAACTGAAATTTAGTACAAAAAATTTTTAATGAAAGATTTTTCAATATTATTTTAATTATTAGAAATTATTTATTATTTAAATTTAGTGAGATCCTTGTGCTTGATGCTTGCTGCAAAGAGATCTTATGTAAATACCAATTTAGTTAACTTCAGTCTCAAGTCTCCCCGTTTTGTTATATTCAGCCGATTTCTTCCATTTTCGAATTGCCACCCTTAACAATCGAATTGCCCCCCTGTGGGGCGTGGGCCCCGCGTTGGGAAACACTGCTCTAGACAGATTCCATTCTAGGTAATCGACTCCATCTACTAGTGGCTATGTTTTTTGGGTCATGTTATGAGAAGAAATAAATTGGAGAATTTAGTGATAACCTCTCTCTAGCTACTGTCTGTAACAGTGACAACTCCCTCTAGCTACTGTCTGTAACAGTGATAACTCCCTCTAGCTACTGTCTGTAACAGTGATAACTCCCCCTAGCTACTGTCTGTAACAGTGATAACTCCCTCTAGCTACTGTCTGTAACAGTGACAACTCCCTCTAGCTACTGTCTGTAACAGTGACAACTCCCTCTAGCTACTGTCTGTACAGTGACAACTCCCTCTAGCTACTGTCTGTAACAGTGACAACTCCCTCTAGCTACTGTCTGTAACAGTGACAACTCCCTCTAGCTACTGTCTGTAACAGTGACAACTCCCTCTAGCTACTGTCTGTAACAGTGATAACTCCCTCTAGCTACTGTCTGTAACAGTGACAATTCCCCCTAGCTACTGTCTGTAACAGTGATAACTCCCTCTAGCTACTGTCTGTAATAGTGATAACTCCCTCTAGCTACTGTCTGTAATAGTGATAGCTCCCTCTAGCTACTGTCTGTAATAGTGATAACTCCCCCTAGCTACTGTCTGTAACAGTGATAACTCACTCTAGCTACTGTCTGTAATAGTGATAACTCCCTCTAGCTACTGTCTGTAACAGTGACAACTCCCCCTAGCTACTGTCTGTAACAGTGACAACTCCCCCTAGCTACTGTCTGTAACAGTGATAACTCCCTCTAGCTATTGTCTGTAACAGTGATAACTCCCTCTAGCTATTGTCTGTAACAGTGATAACTCCCTCTAGCTATTGTCTGTAACAGTGATAACTCCCTCTAGCTACTGTCTGTAATAGTGATAACTCCCCCTAGCTACTGTCTGTAACAGTGACAACTCCCTCTAGCTATTGTCTGTAACAGTGACAACTCCCTCTAGTTACTGTCTGTAACAGTGATAACTCCCTCTAGCTACTGTCTGTAACAGTGATAACTCCCCCTAGCTACTGTCTGTAACAGTGACAACTCCCTCTAGCTACTGTCTGTAACAGTGATAACTTCCTCTAGCTACTGTCTGTAACAGTGACAACTCCCTCTAGCTACTGTCTGTAACAGTGACAATCCCTCTAGCTACTGTCTGTAACAGTGACAACTCCCTCTAGCTACTGTCTGTAACAGTGACAACCCCTCTAGCTACTGTCTGTAAAGTGACAACTCCCCCCTAGCTACTGTCTGTAACAGTGACAACTCCCCCTAGCTACTGTCTGTAACGTGAACTCCCTCTAGCTACTGTCTGTAACAGTGACAAATCCCTCTAGCTACTGTCTGTAACTGATAACTTCCTCTAGCTACTGTCTGTAACAGTGACAACTCCCTCTAGCTACTGTCTGTAACAGTGACAACTCCCTCTAGCTACTGTCTGTAACAGTGACAACTCCCTCTAGCTACTGTCTGTAACAGTGACAACTCCCTCTAGCTACTGTCTGTAACAGTGATAACTTCCTCTAGCTACTGTCTGTAACAGTGACAACTCCCTCTAGCTACTGTCTGTAACAGTGACAACTCCCTCTAGCTACTGTCTGTAACAGTGACAACTCCCTCTAGCTACTGTCTGTAACAGTGATAACTTCCTCTAGCTACTGTCTGTAACAGTGACAACTCCCTCTAGCTACTGTCTGTAACAGTGACAACTCCCTCTAGCTACTGTCTGTAACAGTGACAACTCCCTCTAGCTACTGTCTGTAACAGTGACAACTCCCTCTAGCTACTGTCTGTAACAGTGACAACTCCCTCTAGCTACTGTCTGTAACAGTGATAACTCCCTCTAGCTACTGTCTGTAACAGTGACAACTCCCTCTAGCTACTGTCTGTAACAGTGATAACTCCCTCTAGCTACTGTCTGTAATAGTGATAACTCCCTCTAGCTACTGTCTGTAATAGTGATAGCTCCCTCTAGCTACTGTCTGTAATAGTGATAACTCCCCCTAGCTACTGTCTGTAACAGTGATAACTCACTCTAGCTACTGTCTGTAATAGTGATAACTCCCTCTAGCTACTGTCTGTAACAGTGACAACTCCCCCTAGCTACTGTCTGTAACAGTGACAACTCCCTCTAGCTACTGTCTGTAACAGTGACAACTCCCTCTAGCTACTGTCTGTAACAGTGACAACTCCCTCTAGCTACTGTCTGTAATAGTGATAACTCCTCTAGCTATTGTCTGTAACAGTGATAACTCCCTCTAGCTACTGTCTGTAACAGTGACAACTCCCTCTAGCTACTGTCTGTAACAGTGACAACTCCCTCTAGCTACTGTCTGTAATAGTGATAACTCCTCTAGCTATTGTCTGTAACAGTGATAACTCCCTCTAGCTACTGTCTGTAACAGTGACAATTCACTGTATGGGTTCCTGGAAGAGCTACAGGGGACCTGCATTTGCATTAGCAAAGCATTTGGTAGCTAAGAGCAGACAACTCAACCATATTAGGCTGCAAAGAATAGACAACTTAGCAGTATTAGGCTATCAAGAGCAGACAACTCAGCAGTATTAGGCTACCAAGAGAATACAACTCAATGGTATCAGGCTGCCAAGAATAGACAACTCAGCAGTATTAGGCTACTACAGCAGACAACTCATCAGTATTAGACATCAAAGAGTAGACAACCCATCAGCACAGAGCTGTTAAGAGCAGACAACTCAGCATTATTAGGCTGACAACTCAATAGACATCATATTAATACAAGTCATCTCTTCAGTCCAAACCATCAAAAACATACTTTAGAAGCAAAGTTCTTTGAAACGGGAAAAGTGAAACTTACAACATGTGGGCAGCGTTAAAAGAGTCATTTTCAGCTTGCTGTGCCAAACTGTCATATTATCGAAGGTCAATATAAACACACCCCCCCCCCCCCCACCTCACCCCACCCCACCCATCCCAGACAAGACAATCACTGTTTGGGCCTCTAGCTCAGTAGGTGACAAAAGATAAAGTGCATTTCTGTTTCAAATTAATGACTGTTACTGCATGTTCACCTGTCCTATATATAATGACTTTGACCTCCTGGTGATTGATAATGTGATAACTTGGTTTAACCAGGTCAAGGTAATCACACAGACAGTTGCTGCCTGGAGGTCAGGAGAGACCAGGAGAGAGGAAAAGGGGGAGAGAGTGCAGAAAAGAGTGTAGAAGAGTGAGCAGAAGAGTAAGGGAGAGAGGAGAAAGCAGAGACAGAGAGAGAGAGAGAGCAAACAGGAGAGAGAAAGAAAACAGGAGAGAGAAAATGAAAGCAGGAGAGAGAGGGACCAAGAAGGAGAATGAGAGAGACTGAGCAGAAGAGAGAGAGCAGAAGTGTGAGAGTGAGGGAGAATGTATGTGGGTGTATCTGTGTGTGGCATGGTGAGAGTTTACAAATCTCTAGAAACGATAACCGGACCTCCCTTGGTGAAACCTCCTTCAAAAGATGGAATCATAGACGTGTTTTGGTAGCAGCATAGACACAGACGGGGTAGCAGACAGAGATAATAATCTAAGGACACAAAAGGCAAGCAGCACTTTCAATACACTAGGCAGTTTGTGGAAATCAACAGAAAATAAATCTAGCATTAATCTTAGAACATTTCACTGTATATAAAGTCAAATAAGTAGTACTTTTAAAAAGTCGCTTAAAAGTTACAGGGTCGACTTCATTCCCAGGTTTTTATCCTATATGGCAGTCTCTTTCCACAGCGAACTGTCAAAAGCGTTGCATAAAGCACAAACTCCGTAGCTCCAGCGATGACCCCAAGGAGTGTCCTAAAAAATGCACTCGTGAACCAAAGGATGCGGCCCAGAATCGAACCCACAACCTTCGGAGCCCGAGTCAGGCGGCTTGACCAAACAGTTAAGTACTACTACTGTATGGATCAGAAATATGAAGAAAGACTCAGACAATTTCTATCAAACCGCAAACATGCACTAAACAGATGCGTGGACAGAATAGAAGGACTCAAACATAACAGAATCACTCAAGGAAAGCTTGTGGGCAGAACTAGATAAGTCCCAGTTAATCAAGAGGCAAGGAAAGGACGCTGGTGATGGACAGGACATATAGTGAAAAAGTGGAGGTCAGCATGGCTGAATGGGTATGAGCATTCGCTCTTAAAACTTACAGTGTACTGATGGTGAGGTAACAGGGTTTAATCCCTACACCGGGCATTGGACTCATATGTTGACTTCTTCTCCATGACTGGGGGACGTAAATTACAAGTACCTCAGAAGTCGGAGTGGATTTGCCTGATAGCAAGGGACACTAGTAATAGGGAAAGTTAATCCACATGCAAACATCAGTCCAGTGTGGACTACACTCAAGTTCAAAGTGAGTGAACGATAAAACAACTAAAAAATTGAGGAAACATGTTAATAGTATAAAATGAAAGTGCTAAAAGTATTTGGAGCGACTCATGGATGGAAGTCTGTGGAAGAAGGGCAAACTTGGCAACAGGTTAACAGAATTTGGAGCAACTCTTGTGTGAAAGTCTTTGAAAGAAGGGAAAACTGTTGGCAACTGGTTGAAAGCATTTGGAGCAACGCTTGTGTGGAAGTCTTTGAAAGAAGGGAAAACTTGGCAACAGGTTAAAAGCATTTGGAGCAACTCTTGTGTGGAAGTCAGTGGAAGAAGGAAATGAAAACAAAAACATGGATAAAGTAGGGAAAACCCTTTAAAAAAAAAAAATAGAAAAGGGAAAAATTAAAAAAGCAGGTTTAAATAATATCAAAAGTCTGAGCCCAGGAAAACTACACACAAACTATTAAGGAAGATAAAAAATGGATAAGAATGCATAAAAGACAGTATGTATTAGACTTTGCAAAGAGGCAGAAAAGGCTAAACCTTTAAAATCCCACAAGGAAATTAGTAGGAAAATATAATAAACCAAGTTGACTTATCATAAATACTAATAAACTTTTTTTCTTCTGTCCTTTATTGCTGATTGGGGCACTAGCCCCCCAATCAAATTACAGCTAGCTGCCCTATCTTGTTCTATCTTGGCTAGCTGCCCTATCTTGTTCTATCTTGGCTAGCTGCCCTATCTTGTTCTATCTTGGCTAGCTGCCCTAAACTTGTTCTATCATGGGTAGCTGCCCTATCTTGTTTTTATCTTGGCTAGCTGCCCTATCTTGTTCTATCTTGGCTAGCTGCCCTATCTTGTTCTATCTTGGCTAGCTGCCCTATCTTGTTCTATCTTGGCTAGCTGCCCTATCTTGTTCTATCTTGGGTAGCTGCCCTATCTTGTTCTATCTTGGCTAGCTGCCCTATCTTGTTCTATCTTGGCTAGCTGCCCTATCTTGTTCTATCTTGGCTAGCTGCCCTATCTTGTTCTATCTTGGCTAGCTGCCCTATCTTGTTCTATCTTGGCTAGCTGCCCTATCTTGTTCTATCTTGGCTAGCTGTCCATCTTGTTCTATCTTGGCTAGCTGCCCTATCTTGTTCTATCTTGGCTAGCTGCCCTATCTTGTTCTATCTTGGCTAGCTGCCCTATCTTGTTCTATCTTGGCTAGCTGCCCTATCTTGTTCTATCTTGGCTAGCTGCCCTATCTTGTTCTATCTTGGCTAGCTGCCCTATCTTGTTCTATCTTGGCTAGCTGCCCTATCTTGTTCTATCTTGGCTAGCTGCCCTATCTTGTTCTATCTTGGCTAGCTGTCCATCTTATTCTATTTTGGCTAGCACTCCTATCTTGTTCTATCTTGGCTAGCTGTCCATCTTATTCTATTTTGGCTAGCACTCCTATCTTGTTCTATCTTGGCTAGCTGTCCATCTTATTCTATTTTGGCTAGCACTCCTATCTTGTTCTATCTTCTGCAGCTCTCTCAAAATTAATGTGCGAAAGATGAGTGGCTGGAAGGGCTGAATGTAAGAGGCGAGGATTATCCATCTTTGTGTCTAATTCTTTTCTTCATGGTTTTAGGTCTCCTAATTTGTTTGACGCTGTGGGTTCCAGAGAATGGACTTTATGGTTACACTATTACAGATTTTCTCAGACTGTGTCCAAGTCAAGCAACAGAGGTGTGGTTCCTTAGACAAATGTTTCTAATTCCTTGGACTGCCAGAGTAACTAACAATGATTGCCTGAAAGAGGCTAATTAAACTAGAACATTATATACAACAATAAGAAAGAGATAAACAGCTTTCTTTGGTCATGTGATGAGAAGAGAAGCAACTGAGAACATTGTGATGACTGGAAAGATCAAAGAGAAGACAGGCAGAGGCCAACCAAGAGAAATGATGCTGGATGGATTGAGATGGTGACATGGAGGAATATCAGCAGCAGAATTGATCCAGAACACCAAAGACCGAGATATGTCCAGACATGAACGCCTACGCCAGCTGGCAGAGCACTTGATTGATTGATTGGTTGTGTCTGAGCCAGCGTCAGCCTTCTCCTCACCTCTTGGTTTACTGGAATCTGTCAGGTTATCACTCATAGCTCAGCTATGTCCACCATTTTAGTCCCATTCTACGCAATGAATGTTTGTAGTTTATTAGTAAGTGGTTTAGTCCCCCATGTTTTCTAATCCATACCATAGTACTGAATTTAATGTTAGAGCTAAATATTCTAAGTTTGGTACTAATTTTAATTTCTTTTGACATCCACAAACTTCCTAGTGCTATAAAAGCTGGTCAGACTTTTTGTTTCCTTATTTTAATACCTCTATCTGTTCCCCACATCTTAAATTAACATTATTACCTAAATAGGTGCAAGCACCATGGCAAAGGGATTACAGACACAGTTCATAGTCCTGCATACCACGTTTAAAACACAGCTGCAGGCGATTTGGCAGCAGACCGCCTTGCATTGGTTTTTTACAAAATAGTATGGGTGCTGGTCGTTAAGAAAGCAAGGGCAAACAACTGAACATAAATTGCCAAGAGATCACAAACAGCAAAAAAATTGCGGGGGTTGACTTTGACGTCCTGTAAAAGGATATGCAACTAACAAAACCTAAATAGGTGTATTGTTCCATCTCTGTTAACACTCCTACATACCATATTATTTGTATTCAATGGGGTAGGGGGTGTCAGGCATTGGTACACCTTTGGTAAGGATGGCTCTCATGCCCTTTTCAGGACCCATCCCCCCGGGTCCAAGTCTGACACCCAGCTCGTCCCTGTGGCTCCTAGTAGCTGTCAGCATGCGACAGCGGCCCCCCCCCCCCGGGAAACAGCTGTGAGAGGCTGGCAAAACCAGGCAGGGGTAGCCGATTTGGTGTCAAACCAAGAGGTAAACTAGGGTATGCCTACCCAGCATGTGAAGACAGGACTCGGCAGACTGCGCGGAAGAAATCATTCCTGATTCAACGGGCAAGACGGCGTTTACCTGCAAAGCGTTGTGGAACGTAATGAGCACGGCAAGGCACGTAGAGCGCCCTGGTCATCCAACTGCACCTGTATTCGTCTCCAATCGTCCTCGACTTGTCTTGCCACTGGACTCAGATGGACTCAGGCGAGAGAGTGAGGTCGACGAATTGCGCAACTCTTCCTCACTTTAATCCAAGTCATCGCGCAAGTCATTCTTCATCCGTCACATATCACCTTCAAGCCCTGTGCGATGGCAAAGCGGCAAAGCGGCAGGCGTGGTACGCTGGCAGCCGTAGTCGCAGACCTGCACACAGGCGGCTCAGGCCATATGGTCGTCTTCTACTGACCGGAGCAGCAGGGGGATTCGGCAGCCCCCTGAGCGACTGAGCAGCCCTCTATAGGAAACACTGCTCACCTCCATACATGGGGAAAGGGGGCTAGAAAAGGTGCCCTAAACATTGTCTGCTTCATCACTACCTAACCAGCTAGCCGCGGTTGGGGGGTACCCTAACTGCGGTCGACATACAAAGAAAGATAAAACAAGCAAAGCTAAAAGAGTAAACCATATTCCCTTAACAATTGGAACTTGGAATGTACGCACCCTACTTGCAGAGACGGCGCGTCGGGTCCGAGAGACGAACAGCACTGATTGGGAGAGAGCTGGGCAGGTAAACATCGACATTGCAGCCTTGAGCGAGACACAACTTGCAGAAGAAGGCCAAATCTGTGAAATTGGTGCCGGCTACACATTTTTCTGGAGTGGAAGGAAAGCGAGGAAAGACGCCAATCCGGTGTGGGATTTGCCATTAAGTGGGCCTGGTCGGCAAATTAGCTGGTTTTCCCAAAAGGGCCCGTAAACGACAGGCTCATGACCATGAAGTTGTTTCTGCTGAATGGAAGGAAGCACGCAACCATTGTGAGTGTCTACGCACCAACTATGACCAACGAAGATGATGTCAAGAATAAGTTCTATGAGGACCTGCCAATGTATTAACATCTGTTCCAAAGGAGACAAACTTATACCCCTTTGGGGGATTTCAATGCCAGAGTAGGCACGGACACCCCCTTTTTGGAGTGGCACTATTGGAAAGCATGGAGTCGGAAATTGTAACAGCAATGGACTCCGCCTCCTTCAGACATGTGCCGAACATGATCTCCTGATTACGAACACAATTTTTCGTCTCCCCATGAGAAATAGGACATCGTGGATGCCCCCTCCTCGAAAAAATGGCACCTCATTGACTATGTCATCGTCAGGAGGATGACAGACAAACGTTCGAGTGACAAAATCCATGTGTGGTGACGAATGTTGGACAGACCATCGTCTCATTGTCTCGAAAATAAACATCCACATCAGGCCACCACGGCGTCCTAAAGGGGCGAAAATGCAAACAAAGCTAAATGTCACCCGCCTAAACAGCAAGAAATGCAGCAGTCGTTTGAAATATGCGGGAAGACCGCCTCAAGCCCAATGCTGAAGCTAAACAGGATACAAAAACAGAATGGAGAGCCCAAAAGGGACACGATTTACAACACTGCTATGGAAATCCTGGGTCCAGCCCCCCGAAAGCATAAAGACTGGTTTGATAAAAATTTCCGAAGACATCAACCAATCGTGGCCGAGAAACATCTTCTCCTCAAGGCACATTTGAATGACCCAAAGTCAACATCAAAAAAAGATGCTTTCAAGAACATTCAGAGAGTAGTGCAGCAGAAACTTCGGCACATGCGGGACTCCTGGCTGAGCAGCAAAGCTGATGAAATTCAGGGCTTTGCTGACAGACACGATATGAAAAACTTCTACGACTCACTGAAAGCGGTCTATGGTCCTTCATCACCAGGCATAGTTCCCCTCCTCAGTGCAGAGGGGGGAAACATTGGTCACCGATAAAAAAAAATCCTCCAACGCTGGGCAGAGCATTTCAGCAAAATCTTAAATGCAACTTCCTTCTTCGATGATGAAACCATCAATTGCCTTCTCAAGTTCCCACCAATGAACTCTTGATGACCTGCCAACCATAGGGGAAAATAAACAAAGCCATCCAGCAACTCTCCAGCGGCAAGGCACCTGGTCCTGACTCCATCCCAGCAAGAAAACAAGGCAGGTGGGCCGGTCCTAACAGAGCAGCTTCACCAGTCTTCACAAACATATGGATGAACGAGACCATGCCACAAGATTTTAAGGACGCGTCAATAGTCCACCTTTACAAACGTAAAGGAACCGCCAAATCCTGTGACAACCACCGAGGCATCTCCTTTCTTTCAATTGCAGGGAAGATACTCGCCAGAATTCTTCTCAATCGCCTCACATGCCCATCTCGATCAAGGTCTTCTTCCTGAAGTCAAATGTGAGCTTCAGAAAAGAACGTGGAACTGTTGACATGATTTTTCGCTGCAAGGCAGCTGCACGAGAAATGTCAGGAACAGAACTGCGAAATGTTCTCCACTTTCATTGACCTTACCAAGGCTTTTGATACAGTCAGCAGAGAAGGACTGTGGAAGATTATGGCAAATATGGCTGTCCACGAAAGTTTGTCCAAATAGTGCGGCTATTTCATGACGGCAATGCAGGCGAAGAGTACAGGAAATGGTGAACTGTCTGAACCCTTTCCTGTCACCATGGAGTGAAGCAAGGATGTGTCCTGGCACCAACACTGTTCAGCCTCTATGTTTCAGCCATGTTGATGAATGCCTTCGAGAACGACGACATTAGAATAGACATCAACTACCGTATGGATGGAAAGTTATTCAATCTCAGAAGGCTGAAAGCTAAAACTAAAATTAACAGCGACACCGCCAGAGAGCTCCTGTTTGCTGATGATTGCGCTCTATACGCAACTCAGAGGCGGACATGCAACATAATGTTTCAGCTTTCTCACATGCCTGTGCCAACTTTGGGCTCAATATCAACTTGGAGAAGACTGTAGTTATGTACCAGCCAGCTCCAGGGAATAATCACACTGTGCCGAATATCAAAGTGAATGATCATAGACTAAGTGTTGTGGACAAATTTACCTATCTTGGCAGCACCGTGTCACAAGCTGCCACAATCGATGACGAAGTGAATGCAAGAATCTCCAAGGCCAGTGCAGCCTTTGGCAGACTGTACAAGAATGTATGGGACAGAACTGGAATAAGCCTGCAAACAAAGCTAAAAGTCTACAAAGCAGTTGTATTATCCACACTGCTATATGCTTGTGAAACCTGGACTGTTTATCAGCGACACGCTAGGAAATTAAACCACTTCCACACAGTCTGCCTAAGGAAGCTACTGAAGATTAAATGGCAAGACAAGATTCCAGACACTGAAGTCCTAGAAAGAGCATCCATGCCCAGTATCCACACTCTACTGATGAAGAATCAGATTCGCTGGGCTGGTCACTTGACTCGCATGCCAGATCACAGGCTCCTTAAACAAATTTTTTACAGCAAACTGCGTTGTGGTAAACGCTCCCAAGGTGGCCAGAGGAAACGTTTTAAAGACACTCTGAAAATTTCACTGAATGCTTTTGGAATTCATCATGACACCTGGGAGGCTGCAGCCAGAGACCGAAATTTGTGGCGTGCATCATTGCGCAAAGGTGCAGTCTTATGTGAGGCAACCAGGACTGCAAGAGCTGTGAAGAAAAGGCAGGACAGAAAAACCACTGCAGGAAATCCTCCTCCAGAGACATCAAGCATTCTTTGTCCACATTGTCAAAGAACATTTCGAGCCAAAATAGGCCTTATCAGCCATCTTAGAACCCACGGCTCCACACCTTCAACCCCACTGGATGAAATTAATGGTCATCATCATTCTTGATGGACAAACAACATAACATATGTATTCAAATGACTTGTTTCCTACAAGTGTTTTCATCTCTCACACAATACAAAGAAATTTAATTCTGGAGAACAAACATTATAATGTTTACAAATATTACAAAATAAATTAACCTTTTGGAACTCATCAAACCTAGCCTTAAGCCTGTGTTGAGAAAAACGTTGGGATATATAGGGAACATATTTGTGCTAACAGAAGTAGGGGATACACCATAAATGAGGCTGCATAAAAGAGGACTACAGACCAAACACAGCTTGTCCTAAAATTCAGATTATGTGACATAATAGAAAGCAAACCAAACCCGCTGTGAAGGTGACGAACGGGCACAAATTTGAAAAGAATATTTTATGAAAAGTGAATTGCATCTCCATAAAAATCACACAGCATTTTGCGTCATTGATAGTTCTACAAGAAGGAGTTTGTCCAGGGCTGAAAATTCATGGCTAGTTTCCCCATGAAGTCTTCTTATGGAGCACAGACCAAGGTTTTTATTTCATCTCTGAGGTGAAAATCATTGGCTTAGCAATAAGGATGAAGTCAGTGAGGCAGACAGCCGATGTAATGACACACAGTAGCGTATCTATTTCATGACAACAGAATGAAGCATGACAGAAATGGTAATAGTGTTTGTAGAGATGATTCAAACAATGTTAAGCTGTCTAATTTTTTAAAAAGCTAGTTGCATATCCTTCATATTGGAGAATTTGGTGACAACTGGTAAGATCGAGGGGAACAGACCAAGGGGAAGACCTAGAAGCAAGTACCTGGATGGCTTGGCCTTGTGGCATGGTCGAGACAGAAACACGGAGCTGATCCACGACTCTGGTGATCGAGTGAGATGGCAGAACATGACCGCCCACGCTTACCGGCATGGCACATGATGGATGGATATCCTTCACAGGATGTAGCAGACAACCCCAGAATTATTTAGCTGTTAGTGATATCTTGGCAAGTTTACATTCAGTATTTTGTCATTGCTTTCTAAATGGCCGGCACTCATTGAATATACATCAATACAAGGCAGTCTGATGCCAAATTGCCAGCAGTTGTGTTTCAAACACGGTAAGCGGGTTTACGAATTGCAGCCATAACCCCTTCGCCACAGAGCCAGGCTCTAATTTAGAAGGGACAAGGAAAGACCTTAGTTAACATTTTTGTGAAATAAATATGATCACTGAAAATCACAAGTCTCTGTTTATCTCCTGGCTATTCGCATGACAGAGATTAAAGGGTGTAATCAACACAGAACTAGTGTCATCAACACAGAACTGCTGCCATCAACACAGAACTGCTGCCATCAACACAGAACTGCTGCCATCAACACAGAACTGCTGCCATCAACACAGAACTGCTGCCATCAACACAGAACTGGTGCCATCAACACAGAACTGGTGCCATCAACACAGAACTGCTGCCATCAACACAGAACTGCTGCCATCAACACAGAACTGCTGCCATCAACACAGAACTGCTGCCATCAACACAGAACTGCTGCCATCAACACAGAACTGCTGCCATCAACACAGAACTGCTGCCATCAACTGGTGTCATCAACACAGAACTGGTGCCATCAACACAGAACTGGTGCCATCAACACAGAACTGGTGCCATCAACACAGAACTGCTGCCATCAACACAGAACTGGTGCCATCAACACAGAACTGCTGCCATCAACACAGAACTGCTGCCATCAACTGGTGCCATCAACACAGAACTGGTGCCATCAACACAGAACTGGTGCCATCAACACAGAACTGCTGCCACCAACACAGAACTGCTGCCATCAACTGGTGCCATCAACACAGAACTGCTGCCATCAACACAGAACTGGTGCCATCAACACAGAACTGGTGCCATCAGCCATCAACACAGAACTGGTGCCATCAACTGCTGCCATCAACACAGAACTGCTGCCATCAACACAGAACTGCTGCCATCAACACAGAACTGCTGCCATCAACACAGAACTGGTGCCATCAACACAGAACTGGTGCCATCAGCCATCAACACAGAACTGGTGCCATCAACTGCTGCCATCAACACAGAACTGCTGCCATCAACACAGAACTGCTGCCATCAACACAGAACTGGTGCCATCAACACAGAACTGCTGCCATCAACTGCTGCCATCAACACAGAACTGCTGCCATCAACTGCTGCCATCAACACAGAACTGCTGCCATCAACACAGAACTGGTGCCATCAACACAGAACTGGTGCCATCAACTGCTGCCATCAACACAGAACTGCTGCCATCAACTGCTGCCATCAACACAGAACTGGTGCCATCAACACAGAACTGCTGCCATCAACACAGAACTGCTGCCATCAACTGCTGCCATCAACACAGAACTGGTGCCATCAACACAGAACTGCTGCCATCAACACAGAACTGGTGCCATCAACACAGAACTGCTGCCATCAACAGCTGCCATCAACACAGAACTGCTGCCATCAACTGCTGCCCTCAACACAGAACTGCTGCCATCAACACAGAACTGGTGCCATCAACACAGAACTGGTGCCATCAACACAGAAGTGGTGCCATCAACACAGAACTGCTGCCATCAACACATAACTCGTAATGTCAGATTAAATTAGCATCAATAGTTTCCCCACCCACCCCTCCCCTAAATACATACACGCACAAAATTCACATACACTGTGTATTGCTGAGGCCATTAAGAGAAGCAAAGAATAGTAACACTGCAACAAATAGCCACACTGCAACAAATAGCCACACTGCAACAAATAGCCACACTGCAATGAATAGAGACACTGCAAAGAATAGTAACAATGCAATGAATAGTAACATGCATGTCATAAGAGGTAACTAAGGAGGGTTGGTCTTGGGGCTGGTTACATCATCCATCCATCATGTGCCATGCCGATAAGCGTGGGCGGTCATGTTTTGCCATCTCACTCGATCACCAGAGTCGTGGATCAGCTCCGTGTTCCTGTCTCGACCATGCCACGTGGCCAAGCCATCCAGGTATTTACTTCTCGGTCTTCCCCTTGGTCTCTTCCCTTCAATCTTGCCAGTTGTCACCAAGTTCTCCAAGTCATTTCTTATCATAACATGCCCAAAAAAATTTGACTGTCTACAGTCTAATGACTCTAATCAGTTTATGATCTTCATTTGTTTCTTGAAGGACTTGTTCATTGGTTTTTCTGTCTGTCCATGGTATTCTTTGCATTTTCCTCAAAAACCACATTTCGACAGCCATCAGATGTTTTTCAGCTTGACTGCTCATTGTCCACGCTTCACATCCATACAAAAGTACAGGTTCTATGTAGCACTTCAACACTCTTTTTCTCGTTTCAATTGATATCTTTTTATTGGTCAGTATGTTTTTCATCTTGCAAAAGGCTACCTTCGCAATGGCAATTCTTGTTCTAATCTCTTCAAGGCATCTCCCATCAGATGTTATGACTGTGCCGAGATAACTGTATCGATTCACTTGCTTAAGAATATGCCCATTTACTCGCATATCACATTTGTGGTATTTCCTTCTTCCCAGTGACGACCATAATCTGTGTCTTCTTACTATTCAGTTCTAACCCTAGTTGTTCACTGTGTGCAACAACCGCATCTACTAAATGTTGCAGGTCCTGTTCATTGTCTGCAATCAAGACTGTATCATCTGTATATCTAATGTTATTGATGTATCATTCCCCCAATGTTGATTCCTTCCATATCTTCTATATTTCTGAAAATATTTTCACTGTACAAGGAAAATGGATCTGGAGACATTACACATTATTCCCTCAGGGAAAAAGGATCTGGAGACATTACGCATTATTCCCTGACTCACACCTCTTTTAATAGACTGATATTGACCTACATCGTTATCAATTCTGATGGCAGCTTGTTGTTTCCAATATATGTTTTTACAAGTCTAAGGTCTTTTCCATCAATTTGTAGATCTTCAAGCATCCTTATCATGTTGACATGTCTCACTTTATCGAAAGCCTTTGTGTAGTCAATAAAGCAAAGATATAGATCTTTGTTTACTTCTATAGAACGTTCAATTACTGTTCTCAGTATATACACAGCATTTACTGTACCCTTGCCTTCTACAAACCCACATTGTTCTTCTCCTATTTCGGGTTGTATTTTCTTCCTAACTCTTTGCATGATCATTCTCAGCAAAATCTTTGTGATGTGGCTCATTATACTAATTGTTCGATGTTGATCACATTCCAAGGCTCCTGATTTCTTCAGGATTGCACACGACTACCCCTTCCAGGCGAGGCTGCTCCTATGGAGCATCCATTTATGCCGTTTCTCTGATTATCGATGAGATTGCAGCACATTATATTCTTGGCATCTGTAAAGAAGGTAGTTTGCCATTGCTTTCCTTCCTAGCAGTGACCATACTGGTCGATGACCGTAGCTATTGTCTCCCAAAAAAAGAGATCCTCTGCCTACCGTTGTAAAGCTGGAGACCATAACCTACAACTATCTGTTGGCTGCTCTTCAACTTCATCCACCACCTGCTCCCATGGCTTCACATAACCCTGATCGGGGTGCAAAACGGGTACTCCACTTTCCCAAGGGTGTCCCGTAGGCTAGCGGAGGGAAGGAGGCACCTTACCTCTCCTTTGATAGGGAATACCCCTACCCCGCCACCCATCAGCCACACCATCTCGAAGAAAATTTTACCTTCAAAATACAAACAAGGCAAAAGATCAGGAAAACAATAATTCAGCCATCAAAGGAATAATATGGAGAGGGGATGCAACAAGCTGCAGAAGATAACAAATAAGTGAACAGCTTGCCGTAAGTTAGCCCAGGGCCTATGCTTCAATAGGCAATAAAGGAAAAGAAGAAACTAGTTTTAAAAGATATCTTGACAATGGTGTTTGTCCATCAAAAATGATGATGACCATTCATTTCATCCAGTGGGGTTGAAAGTTTGGAGCCGTGAGCTCTAAGATGGCTGGTATGGCCTCTTTTGGCTCGATATGTTCTTTGACAAAGTGGGCAAAGAATGCTTGCCATTCCTTCCAGGAGGAGAATCTCCTGCAGTGGTTTTTTTTTGGGTCCAGCCATTTTTTTTCACAGCTCTTTCAGTCCTGTTAGCTTCAGATACTGTACGGGACATTGCAGTCACAATATTCTTCAGGGGCGTCACTAGGGGGGTGCAGGGGGTGCGGACCGCACCGGGTGACACCATCAAGGGGTGACACCAAAATAAAAAAATTGCAAATTTGACAAAGCAGACATAGCAAAATAACAAAAATTTAACTTTGTCCGAGTTTGTCGAAGTTCTTTATTTATGTTTTACCTGAAGTATTGAAGTTATATTGTTCAATTTGTTTTCTTTCTTATGTCCTTATTAACTTTTTGACTTATTTTACAAACATTACTATATGCGATTATATATGGTACAGGAACACTCGGAAGAAGACCATGGTGAAAGTCTAGAGGGGTGACACCAAGAGTTTACCGCACTGAGTGACACCAACCCCAGTGACGCCACTGATATTCTTGCCTACTATTAACTACATAAACTAGCAGGTTCTCTGCATATGTGATTGAGCGGCCACAGATTTGTCATAAACAATACTTTTAGGTTGCAAAGAGAATTAATTAGCCTAATTAGTTCTATATTCCTGATTCATAAACAATACTATTACGTTACATAAAGACTTAATTAACTTAATGAGTTCCTGGTTCTAGTATCCCATTTATACACAGAAGACAAATATAACAGGTTGCACAATTTATTGCCTGGCATATTTTGCTGCATCTTGTCAGGTACATACTGTAGAGTTAAATATTGTATGAAGTGAGTAGATGTGTCATATGTGAGCTCAAATATACATAATGTACATAGTCCCTGATACTTTCACATGTGGATCATTTGTTCTCCCCATGGTCATCACAGATTTAAATAGATTAGGTTAAAATATAATTCATCTATTCTCTTCATATGATATATAATTCTGCAGAGTGCACCTGATAAGATGTAGCGAAATGTCAAACTATTGTTTGTGATTTCTGTGTTTAAATTCACTAAGGGAATACACTGTTTTGAAATTGTATTAGTAATAAGATTTTAGTAGTAGTAGTAGTACTAGTAGTAGTAGTAGTAGTACTAGTAGTAGTAGTATTAGTAGTAGTAGTAGTAGTAGTAGTATCAGCAGCAGTAGTCTGTAGTAGTAGTAGTAGTAGTAGTAGTAGTAGTAGTAGTAGTAGTAGTAGTAGTAGTAGCATTAGTTAGCAGTAGTAACAGTAACAGCAGGCAGTAGTAACACTGTTACTAACAGTAACAGCATTAGTTTGTGACAAACTGTCAAATTGCTTCTGCGGTTTGTTACTAGTTGTGGATTTAGAAAGTCTCCAGCAACTTCACCTAAGAACCACTGGTATATGTTTCATTTAGTAGAACCAAAACTGGATTTATAATCTAATAATAATATTTCGTTTTTCTTTAAGTGCAACCCAGGAAATAATCAACCGTCACTCCATTAGCATCCTCAAAAATAACTCAAGAATTTGCGCTGCGGGTTGCAAACTTAAAAGACAAAGTTTCTAAGAAGCCTTCACATTCAAAATCCATGAGTGATAGATAATGATTTAGAATTGCAGTAGAAGTTCCTCAAGTCTAACGTGTTAACAGACAGACCAGTTTAAAAAAAGGGTTAAGAAAGACTTCAAAGAGATCGTTATTTATTTTAAATATAAGAAGCAGAGACTAAAGTGTCCTTACATGTCACTTTAAAAGACTACAATAATCAACATTATTATATCAACTACAATAATAAACATACTAGTATTACTATACTTGTATATAAATAAACAGTTTAAAGAATAGTAGAAAGAAACGAATTCTGCAATGTAACAACACACACCAATGAAAGAATGAAAGTTCTCACAGCGAACAAAATGTCAAAACGCGTTGCTTACAACTTACCGGTAACAAAGACGATTTACACCTACCACAAACAATCTAATTATACATACCGAGCAAAGAATATATAAAATCCACAGCTCACATGTTTGAATTTTCCGCACTGTGGCTTTCCAAGCAGCGACTAGCTAATAATTTGTTGCAGAAAGGCATGAGTGGAGTTCAGCAGGTACACGGAGAGACGTTGTCAGCCGCCCATCGACCTGCACGTCTGCTGGAATCTCCAAAACATGGCCCGATTTGTGCTGGTATTTACGGAACAATGGACAGAACAGCACTAGCCGGTGGCTTGTAAAGTGACTAATATTTAAAAAGAGAAGCAACGGCTGCAGCAGGATATGACACTAGAAAATACAAACATCTATGTGTAGCTCCTGCGAAAAGATGAGACATACTAAACATGGGCATGCCTTTTTTTTTTTATATGTCGCATCTTTTCGCCTAACTGTATATTTCCTAGTAAAGTGACATAGGTTTTCATCCCTCCACAAATATATTTTATATATCAGTTGTTGAGGAATTCTTAGGGTCACTAAGACAGCATCATTATGAGCTGGCGTAGGTGGTCATGTCTTTCCACAGATCTGGGTTCTTGGCGCTCTGGATCAGTTCTGCTACTGACTAAGCTACTGCCAATATGCCACCGTCTCAATCCATTTAGCAGCATTTCTCTTGGTCTGCTGATGTCTCTTTTCCTGCTAATCTTTACAGTTGTAACTATATTCTACAATGATTCTCTTCTCATCACATGACCACAGAAAGCTGTTTGTTTCTTTCTTATTATAGTTATAGCTGTAAATAATGTTTCAATTTAATTAGTCTCTCCATGCAATCATTGTTAGTTACTCTTGCAGTCCAATATATGCACAACATTCGTCTCACGTAGCTTCCAAGCTGTTCCTAATTTGTTCACTAATGTAAAAATGTTCCATGATTTGCTGTCATACGGCAAAACATGTATATAACATTTCAGCACTTTCTTTCTTACATTCAGTGATAGTGACTTATTGCATAAGATACTTTTCATTTTCTGGAATGCAGCTTTTGCGGGACCTATTCTGCTGTCAATCACTATCGTGCATCTTCTGTCTGATGTTATAAATGTTCCTAGGTATTTAAATTTATCCCTGCATTTTCCATTCTTTCGTTATCTCACAGTTAGGTATAATCTTGTTCCTTGATGTTAACCATTGTGTATGTTTTCTAGATATTCAAGGTATTTACTTTTTTTTTTTTTTTTTGCTATCTCTTTTGCTACAGTATCCAAAAGTTGTGGATAGTTTGCATTATCCGCCATGAATGCTCCGCCATTTGCCAAAGGGCGAAGACGTTCATTTCTCTACACAAAGAATGAATCATCAACACACGAGAAGTAGAACCAGTCTGTCTTACTAGAACACGATCGCAAGCGAGAAAGTTGATTTCGTCAACATACAAACAACAAACACAAAATATCAACACGAAAACGTATACATAAAAGCTACTCATCTGTTTCCTTGCTGTGGAGTGGAGACGTATGTGATCGAATGACACAGACATAGCAATTGTAGTGGAAGCCTTGAGGTCACTAGACTGCACATCAACAAATTCATACGTATTGATTGGTGCTTGTAGAAGTAGGAGAGAGAAGTAGAGATTAGAGGATACACTACATAAAATGTTCCATGTTCTTTACAGGACATTGAAATCAACCCCAGGCTGATTTTTTTGGCAATTTTACTTCAGTAGTTTACCATTGCTTTCTAAACGAGAATGTAACGTTTAAGTCCAATTGACTGATGTAGGGAATAAATCAACTACCATGCCGTCAGCGCACAGGAAGTTTAAGAGCTAGCGCTTAACCTTCGGACACACTAGAACACATAAAAAATTTAAAATGATAGCTACCGAGTCGGAATTCGAATCTGTCACCTCCAAATGACGACGCTCCCTCGTTGCAGGCACAAAGTGTATTTAGACGCAATCATCTTGACACCGCCTACCTCCAAGACCTCAGTTCTTGCTGTTCTGGAACAATTCTACTGGTGACATTCACCCATGTCACCGTTTTAAACATCCAGCATCATTTCTCTCGGCATGTCTCCGCCTCTTGTACCACTCATCTTTCCAGTCGCCACGATGTTCTCCAATGCCTCGTCTCTTTATATGACAAAATAACACTGTTTGTCTCTTTCTCATAGTTGTGTATATCGTTCTTTCATTGGCCTTTTCCAGACAAGCGGTGTTGTGATACTTCAGCAGAATATCAATTGGTTCGGTCATCTCATCAGAGTGCAACACCGTCAGTTACCAGCACTGGCGCTACATCGAAGAAGATCTGATACAAGAGCAAGGAGACGCCCGAGAAGAAAATGGTTTGACGGTATCAATGATATTGTACAATCACACGAAATGACACAATCCAGTTTTACCCATCGGTTGCTGGAGCGTTTACTATTCCTTCCCATGTCGCTGGACGGCAATAGTGGACAATGATGATGATGATGATGATGATGATGATGATGATGATGATGATGATGATGATGATGATGATGGTGATGGATGATGATGATGATGATGATGATGATGATGATGATGATGATGATGATGATGATGATGATGATGAATGTTAACAAATACAAATCGTTTATTGTGAAGATAGGACATCCCTGTACTCGAAAAATAATTGCATATCTTTTGCTAACACTTTCAATCCCTCCTGGCGGTTTGTAATATTATAGGCAATGTTACGTTCAGTAATTTGCCATTGCTTTCTGAACCGGAAGTCAACGTTTACGTGCAACTGTCCGGCCAGTGGAATCAACACATTTCCTCGCCGTCTGAGGAGAAAGTTCAAACGCGTTATTATTTGGGGCCAAGAAATGTAAGCTCTCGGTTTCTCCCGAAGACACAGAATAAAGACAGAAAATGACCGAGAAGCTAGACGGATGGAAGAACACACACATACAGTAAACCGTTTCGTCCCAAGTCTTCATTAGCGGAACAGTAAAACGAAACAATATAGACAGACAGACAGACAGACAGACAGACAGACAGACAGACAGACAGACAGACAGACAAACAGACAGACAAACAGACAGACAGACAAACAGACAGACAGACAGACAGACAGACAGACAGACAGACAGACATAATGTTTTATCCATAGGTGTAATTTATGTACACCCATATCTGTGGCGCGTATAGTTTATGAGAATTTCTTCAATATTCTTCTCATTTCTTGTGAATTTTTTTTATAAATAAAACGTTTCCTGAAATTGACCAGTAAACGTAATGATTTTTATGAAAATGCAGTCCCAACAGGCATGTTTATGATTGACATATCCGAAATCAGTATCCCAGGAAGCGAAGATTGCTGTGTTTATATCACACAGATCTGTGATTTGGCTGGCTAGAATACAGGTGAACCAAATACAGCCTCGGAATGTCAAATGTTCGTGTTTGTACTTTTAGATCATTAGATGATATCATTGAGAAAACGACCATTAAACAGGTTAAGAGATTTCCTTTATGTGTACATTTAGCTGAAATAAGATGTAGGATCTTAAGACTTTTAAGATGTAGGATCGCATTAGCAAAAAGCGCTTTACGGATAAACATTTTAAACAAAAACACGCCCCGCATTATGAAAAGACCAAACGAGCACACTTTATTTTCATAAGGGGGTACAGGGTGTGGTGGGGGGGGGGGGGATTCAACGCAGTTTCTCTGAGTTGAGCTGACTCAAGAACCAATATCACGACACTTGGATCATTCCCATATGTGCCCCGTCCTCATCTTCAACAACCAGCGAAGAGCCCCAATACTAGTGGTACCAGTTGCAATCTTAGTATGCTTCCTGTTAGCTTTTCCTAGGTGAAGTAAGTGGAATGTCGACCAGATTCCCCCTGGTCACTCTCTGCTGGACCATTCACTCAAGGCAATGATACTATCTTCTTCCACGCTATAAAACATAATCCCCAAGTGCCCTTACCACGTCTGCCTAATCGTGCACGAATACCTAACCCAGCGGTGCAGACCCAACCAACCTGTCCGCTTGCTGGTTTCATAATACACCAGAATGTCCAAGAGAAAAACAATCTAGCGCTGTCTTTGATTTTTTAATTGAAGTACGTCACTCTACATGCAGCATACGTGTCTTCATCCTGCTCATCGTGCTCTTTGAGTCTGTTACAACCATATGTTTATCCTCCAACAAGGAAATGCAACAAACTTTTTATTGCGTGGATAGCAAATCCATAACGTGTAAAGTCAGAGTACAAAGCTCACTGTGTGGATGTCATCTGTCAACTGCATTTTTCATGATTTCCGGAGGAACAGCCTGTGGTGAACGGAAGGCCTTAATATATGGAATTGGGGCTAAGCAGTCATGTGCAGGACGTGACGATTCCCTTGGGTGAGCCCAGTACCAGAGCGCTATGTGTCGGCTCTGCAATTATGGAAGCCTCCTTGGATGGCGGGGAATGCCCATGGTCTGCCCCTGCCTCCCCTTGAGGGCGGACCGGGATGTTAAGGTAAGTTAAGTTCAGTCGCGGTTCCAATATCACAGCAACGGGTCGTCCCCGTTATGATCCTTTCCTGTGCCAGTGAATATCACATAAAATATTCCTCACCGCCCCATGTGAAAAGTAGAAAAGACAGGAGTCTCGACAAACAACAGCCCGCTCAGGTACACTGTGCATAATGCTGCCACCAGAATGTCACCACAAAAGTCTTCCACGCAACATTCATCTTTGATGGAAGTGGCAGTCACTTTCCCAACCAGATGTTGCACCTACAGTCTCGATTTTTCTAGATGTTGGTGTTCCGTTTCTAGATGTTTTCTATCCAGCCGCGCCATTGTACAGGATGTACTCGGCTGTTATAGATGGGCCAGATGGGATGGAGATAACACCACAGCAGTGAGAGTTAACCGTCCTACGAAACACCCGGAAAGGTAACCCGGCCAACAAATGCCTGAAGAAATCGGATGTGTAGGCCGAAAGGTGCAAATATCGCAGCTCAGCTGTAAACAGCCAAAACGCAATTACATCTAAAACAACATTCCGGACGAACGCAGAAGAAGAAGAATGAGACAACTAACTTTTTTATTGCACCAATACGGGCGTGCTAGCATAGTTGATTGCGAACTGCGCTGGTAAGGTCATGAGCACGGTAGAATGCCGGTTCGATGCCTAGGCTCGTCGCGGCCAGAAGAGGTCAAGATTGACCAGCCATTCCTCCTTACTCTCGGCCTACATCACGTGACGGCGCTATGACATCTGTGTTGTAATGTTGCGTGAGGTTTGCAGGATGTTGCAATTAATCCCAGGTTCAATCTCTAGTTAGGTATGCGTTCTGTGGTGTGCAGTTGCTTTCTGAACGAGAAATCATCGTTGAAGTTCATCAACTACTGCTGCTGCGGCCACTACTACCACTACTACCACTACTACTACTACTACTACTACTACTACTACTACTACTACTACTACTACTACTACTACCACTACCACTACTAACACTACTACCACTACTACCACTACTACTACAACTACTACTACTGCTGCTGCTGCCGCTGCTGCTGCTGCTACTACTACTACTCCTACTACTACTACTACTACTACTACTACTACTACTACTACTACTACTACTACTACTACTACTACTACTATACTACTACTACTACTGTTGCTGCTGCTGCTGCTGCCGCCGCGCCGCCGCTGCTACTACTACTACTACTACTACTACTACTACTACTACTACTACTACTACTACTACTACTACTACTACTACTACTACTACTACTGTTGCTGCTGCTGCTGCTGCTGCTGCTGCTGCCGCTGCTGCTGCCGCTGCTGCTGCTACTACTACTACTGCTGCTGCTACTAGTACTGCTGCTACTCATTGGCACCTTGCCGTCTTGACAGACGATAGTTTGTGCTTTAAAATGCCTAATAACTTTTACCTATGGCGGTAGCGATGTGACTGATAAGGCCAATTCGCGCTGTAAAGTTCCGTTCACAGTGGTGCATGTGACACAGTGGTCATTTCCATCATCATGCACCATCTACGTCTCACACGACAGCTCGTGTGGACTTATCTGCAATAATTTTTCTCCTTTGTCTTTATTCCATTTTCTGATGTTGATCTCCATGCAACACGTTCAGCGGCGACTTTGCTCCAATGTGCATTATCAAGCCTGTATCAATCATGTCCCGCTTACACACATCTTTGTACGTTGTAGAGGCCGACCCTGAGATCTCTTACCCATCTGTAATTCACCAAAAAAGAGTTCTTTGGTATTCTACCATCATCCATCTCTAAGATGTCCGATCCATCTAAGTCTAACGAAGACTGAGCATGGAATAACCGTCACACAACTGATCTTTCCAATACTTCAGTATTTGTTGATTTGTCTTGCCACTTAATACCAAGAATTCTTCGCAGGACACCGCATATAAAGCTGTTCAACGTTTTTCTCTTGGTGTGAGTAGTTGTCCAGGTTTCACTGCCATAAAGAAGAGTACTAAGGACACAGGCTGATAGACAAGGACTTTTGTTTTGGCAGTGAGCTTCCTGTTCTCCCAGACTCTTTCTCTTAACCTGTTCATTGTTGTTGCTGCCTTACCAATCCGGATGTTGATTTCCTGATCTAGGGATAATTTGCTATTTACCACTGATCCTAGATATGTAAAATGGTCTACCATCTCTAGTTCGGAGTCGTCAATAAAGATTGATGGTACCCCATGTGCACCTTGTGACATAATCTGTGTCTTCTATTTGCTAATTGTTAAACCAAATTCAGAACAAGCATTGGAGAATGCAGATAGTAGACATTGCAATTCTTCCTCAGAGTGGGTCGTAACTGCAGCATCATCTGCAAAAAGCAACTCTCTGATTAGTACCCTCCTAATTTTGGTCTTGTCGTTCAATCTGACTACTACTACTACTACTACTACTACTACTACTACTACTACTACTACTACTACTACTACTACTACTACTACTACTACTACTACTACTACTACTACTACTACTACTACTACTGACACTACAACTACTGCTGCTGCTGATGCTGCTACTACTACTACTACTACTACTACTACTACTACTACTACTACTACTACTACTACTACTACTGCTGCTGCTGCTACTGCTGCTGCTTCTACTACTACTACTACTACTACTACTACTACTACTACTACTACTACTACTACTACTACTACTACTACTACTACTACTGCTACTGCTGCTGCTGCTGCTACTATTGCTGCTGCTGGTGCTACTACTACTACTACTACTACTACTACTACTACTACTACTACTACTACTACTACTACTACTACTACTACTATTACTACTACTATTACTACTACTACTACTACTACTACTACTACTACTACTACTACTACTACTACTACTACTGCTGTTGCTGATGCTACTACTACTGCTACTACAGCTGCCATTACTGCTACTTTTAGTATTACTTTTACTACTACTACTACTAATATTACTACTACTACTATTACTGCTGCTGCTACTACTGCTGCTGCTACTATTTCTGCTACTACTACCATTACTACTACTACTGCTGTTGCTGATGCTACTACTACTGCTACTACAGCTGCCGTTACTGCTACACTTACTACTACTACTACTACTACTACTACTACTACTACTACTACTACTACTACTACTACTACTACTACTGCTGCTGCTGCTGCTACTACTACTACTACTACTACTACTACTACTACTGCTGCTGCTGCTGCTGCCGCTGCTGCTGCTACTACTACTACTGTTGCTGCTACTAGTACTGCTGCTACTCATTGGCACCTTGCCGTTTTGACAGACGATAGTTTGTGCTTTAAAAGGCATAATAACTTTTACCTATGG
>JACEFZ010028372.1:0-47500 GCA_014155875.1 Cepaea nemoralis | reverse complement strand
TCTCTCCCCCTGACTGAACATTATGTCAGATTGCTGTTCGCCCATCTCTTGATGTTATCTTCCCACTTGTATCGTTGTCTACCTCTTGCTCACTTGCCTCCAACCTTATCCTTAACCTTATGGTTTTTATGAGTGTTATGTCTTTTAACGTGGCGGAAATATTTCACTTGCCTCTGTTTTATTAGTCTCATTAATTCTCTTTTCATTCCCAATTTTTCTAGTACTTCTGTATTTGATTATATTTGTTTCCTTGAAATACGACAAATTCTTCTGTATATCCACATCTCCAGGGCCTCTATTCGACTTTCTAATTGCTTATTCATGGATATGTGCTGTCCCCCTATTTGTTTAACCTGTATGCCGAAAATATAATGAGAAATGCAAGAGATGATATAAACAGGGAGCTATATGCTGCCCTAAATATCGGTGGTCATGACATACCAGAGATTCGGTATGCTGATGATACAGTATTGCTATCCAAAACACAGAATGGTATAGAAAACCTAATAGCATGAACACAATTGAATAGTGAAAATCACAACTTATTTCTCAACATAGCAAAACCAAAGATAATGCATACAGATAAAACTACTATGGAGAAAGAAATATATGTTAATGAGGAAAAATTGGAGGTGGTGGACAATTTTGAATATCTTTGGTCATTGATTACCAAAAACGGTGACACAATGAAAGACATTAAACGACGACTATCAATTGCTCTTCAAAACTAAACCAACTGAATAAATTATGGAGTGGGACAGATAGAACTAAAAAAATTAGAATTTTAAGAGCATGCATCTTTTCCATTGCAACATACGCCCGTGAGACCTGGACACTTACTAAGCAAGCTGAACAGCGCATAAATGCCTTTGAATATAAATGTTATAGACGAGTTCTAAGAATATCTTGGGTAAAGAAAAGAACAAATGCACCCATATTCCAAGAGCTGAATATTGAAGAAGGCTGGCGATTAAAGCCGATAAAACAAAGAAAATTGAAATACTTCGGCCACTTGAAACGTCCTGAAAGTTTGGAGAGAACAATAATTGAGGGGTATAAGCATGAGAAGAGAGAAAGAGGAAGGCCAAAGAGAAGATGGGCGCAGGATGTGGCGGATGATCTCCAGATGAGTGTATCGTACGCGGGACATCTTGCTTACGATCAAGAGGTTTTCCGGAAAGTTGTTATGGGAGCGAGGTTCTGCAAAGGACATGCTACTGAATGAATGAATGAATTGCTTATTCAATGTCCAAGCTTCCTCGCCTTATAGTAGTGTTGAATGTACATAACATTTGACAATTCTAATTTTTAATGCCGTGTTAATATCTCTAGATGTTAATACTGATTTCATGATGTTGAAAGTATTATTTGGCCATTCCTATTCTCGTTTTGATTCCTATCACACTTCTGACATCGTCTGCTATTACATGTCCAAGTATTTGTGTGTGTCGTATTGTACGCGTTCGTGTGTATTTTATTTTATTTTATTATTCATTTTATATATTTATTGAGTGCTTCTGATTTCGGATTTTCACCTGTATTTCGCGATACATGGATCTCCTTGTAAGGTATGTGAAACTTTGTTGTTGTTTAGTACGTTTTTTCTCGCAGGAGTTTAATATACCTATTTGTTTCCAATTCATATTGTTATATCCTGCTGCAGCAGCTGCTTTTTCTTTCCATGTCCAAGGTAGGAGAAACTTGTTACTCGTTCTAGTATCTCCCCTTTTACTGTGATATTCATTGATGGCCTTTCCTTTCCAATGCTAATTATCATAGTTTTAGTTTTTGTTGTTGTTATTGTTTGATGGTAATATCTAAGCCACATTCTGCACTATACTTGTTTACTTGTTCCACTAGGTTTTGTAACTCTTGCTCGCTTTCTATAAAACATACATATATATTTTTCTGAACTTATATATAAAGCATAGCTGATGAGATAGCAGAACATGACTACCCACGCTCATCGGCATGACATATGATGGATGGATATATATTTTTCAATTAGCATCCTTAATAGATTATTGCTTCTTTGGTGGTGCTGTTTTTGCGGAACCCAAATTGTTCTTCAGCTACTTCCTCGTCTATTTTACTTTGAATTATTTCTTGTATAATGTGTGGACTACATTAAACTTGGCACATACTTGCAAATAAATATCAATTTCCGGTCCATTAGACATGCGTACTAAACTTGACAACGAAGATACAACATGGCTGTAAATTGGTTGTTTTCATGGCGTTGCTACGCGCTGATTACAAATTGAAGGCTTTTCTTGTACAGGATTCATCTATTCGTAAATGAGAATGGGTAGCAGAAATAGGAAAGTTTGTGTGTGGGGTCGTTTTAGGCCTACAGCAAACTTTGCTGATGAAAATATCGAGGTATTGGGAGACAGGAAGGTACTGAACATTATAATAATAATATTAATAATATAATTTTAATTATAATATATAATTGTTATTCTTATACCTTTAGTCTTTAGTAGCTATTATTGACAATATTTAAAACTTGGGTATTTATTTATGAAACAATCACAGTTGGATACACTTGACAAGACGAATCCAACGGTATCTCAATATAAGTCTATATAAAACTATAAGTCAATTCTAAGCGGAGTTATTATTTTTGTATCGTGATCTACAACCAGGAAGTGCAAAGGAATCTGAGAAGATGAGGAAAATCTGATCACGGCCCTGTAAATTGGGAGCTGAGAAATTCTGCTTTCTATTACTGTGGCTTGTTTATTTTTAAATGGACAACTCAGTACCATATATCATTGCATCCGGTGTGGCAAGGCCTAACTTGAAATATTATCTATTTTTAGATAGGATGTGCCATGACCTAATTATCAATTAAAAATGGCCGCCATTTTTAAATTATTCATTAAATATCTGTCACATTGCTAACAAACCTGGCAAGATGTATATGTTATTATGCGTTTTGGTAAAAGGAAAGTAAAGGTCACATCCCTCTTTCGATAGGATATACTGTGACCTAATTAACAATTAAAAATAGCCGCTCATTTACATTAATTAAATGTCATGTGAAATGTTCATCGTAAGTCAAAGAACAATTCATGAAACTGTACTCACATTGTCTTGATTATACACTGCATTGAGACAGCTTTCTTTTTTTGATTAATATCGTGCAATAATGTAAGTAAATAAGTAACTAACTGTTCTTTTTTTTTGGACTTCTGGTCGCCAGCATGGCGGTTAGGCATTGAACCGTTAAGGCATGTGGCATGTTTATGCTTGTAGCTACGGTTTGCAATCGCATTTACCTCATGTTGGACTGGTAGTACATGGTTCCGTCGCTCTGCTACTGAGTGAGTGCGTGGGCGACACCGTGAGCTGTAAAATTTACGTGGAATGCTTTTACTTCTGTCCTGTACAGTGAACTGCATGTTCGGAACAATGGCTAACGGCAGTTGCTGAACTGACTGTTTTGCCCTTTTGGTTCATGAGTGCATTTTTCGGGAGACTCCTGGGAGTCAGCGCTGAAGCTGCGGAGTTCGTGATTTGTGCGACACTTTCGGCGGGTTGCCCTGCGGTAAAAGACCGAGCCATGTGAGAAAACCTGGGTTAATGAGGTATTTCTGGTGACTGCCGAGTTCTTAGTCCATCGACGATGAACTGTGGTATTGGTGGATGAATTTTGTGTTGACATTCTGGCGGCGGCATCAAGCACAGTGTACCTGTGCAGGCTTGTTGGATTGCCGAGACTCCCGTCTATTCCTCTTTTCCCACTGGACAGTGGGGAGCATTTTGTGTGATATTCACTGGCACAGGAATGGAGCATAATGGGGATGACCCATTGCCGTGAAGTTGGAACCTCGACTAACTGACTAACTAAATTTGTAACTGATGCATAAATTAATCAGTCACTAATAAATAATTTCTACTGCTGCTCTATAATTACACTATACTATATCTAAAAGTGAGCAATTAATAATTAAATACAAATGTTTTTTAAAGCCATAACTTATTTCACAGTATTTTATTTAAATTTGAATAAATCAGAAGTAACTACAGTCCCTAAACTCAAGGTATTCATCCAGCTAACCTTCCGAGGAGATGACGTAATGCAACGTCTGCGGGACCGGCTCACCACAGCAGTCGAGCGAACATTCTGTGCTGCAACTCTAGTCATCAGGTATAGAAACACACCGATCCCTGTCCCAGCAGTAAAAGAACCTGTAGCTTTGTACGCCAAATCAAATTGTATTTACCAATTTACATGTAGATGCGAGGCCATCTACATAGGCAGAACTGAGCGACAGTTACATTGCAGGGTTTCAGAACACATTCCGAATTGGGTGGACAAGATACTACACACAGAAGATGGTAGCCTAGGCAGGCCAACACACCGGAACAGTCCGGCTTCATCGGTCGGGAGACATGTGCTCAAGATCGGTCACGTGGTTGAAAGAGACAGTGCCTTCTGTGTGTTGTTCAACACACAAAGTAGTCGATTGTTAAATTTTGCTGAAGCTATAATAAACAACCTTCGTAAGCCGTCCTTGTGCAAGCAGAAAGACATGTTAGTCAGTTTAAAATTACTGTGGTAGACAATCGACATTACTGTGCGAACATGTGTATATTTCAGTTTGAAGGATTTTTCTAATTAATTCACGTAAGTTGTGTGATTTCTGCAGTATGTACCTGACGAGATGCAGTGAAATATGCCAGGCAATAAATCATGCAATCTATTGTTTGTGTCTTCGTTATTCAAATTCATCACGGGAAAACATTGTTTTGAATTTCTGAAACGTCGCCTCCCATTACCAACTGTGAAGCGATTGGATGGATTACTTAAGCTGAAGTGTAAAATATTGGTACAGGAGTGTCCATTGAGATTTCTCGAGGAATGCCTAAAGACGGGAATATTCTCTCACCGGTATTTCAGATCTCTCAGGGCGGACAGAATATGTCCAACAGAAAAAAACCTGAGACGACTGACAAAAACCCAGATAGAAGAAACCCAGTCTAAGCTGGCCAACCTCAAGCACACACACAGTTCTGCCTACTATGTCACCAAAGAATTGAGCTTGTATGGCTACTTGAAGTTCACCAAATTCTGTACAGAAACAGTGTACAAGGTGAAAATCGCAGAGAATGCTCGCCTCAACAAATCACTGAGCACTGAAAAGATAACAACGTCAGTACTAGACAACCCAGAGAAGTATGTCAGGAACTTATCATCGTACGTACTCAACAACATTGAAACGGAGGCCCTTGCATACGGATTAAAATTCTTCATAAAGCCCAAACACATTAACCGTGTTGAGTCGCAAGCACAATTTGAAATGTTGTTTGATCAAGTCTCCAAGTCATCACCTACTTCTGCTGAGTCGGTCGGGTGGCTGAAGGCCAAACTGGTAGATTTAGAACACCAGTATCGCACAACCCCCTCTAAACAGACATGTCCGCTGACCAACGAACACCTTACTGCCTTAAAAGCGTTAAAGGCCAACAAAACCCTCGTAATATTGAAACCTGACAAAGGTAGTGGTGCAGTACTGATGGACATATCAGACTACCAGAGAGAAATGGATGAAATATTATCAGATGCATCTAAATTCAGAGTAGAGCAAATAGTCAACAAGTCGGAGGACCTGGATGCAAAAATGAGGAAAGAAATCCAGTCACTTGTGAATGCGGGACTCATCAGTGAGGCCACTGCAAAAACACTCACACCGCGTGGCTCCCAAACACCTCAGATGTACGGTCTACCCAAGCTTCACAAGCCTGGCATCCCACTAAGACCGATCCTTTCCATGGTTAACTCTGCACAACACCAAATGGCAAGATGGCTAGCTGAAATTTTAAAGCCAGTACGACAGTCCTTCGATCCAAGAACACTCAGAGATACATTCGAACTGGTGGAATTATTGGATACTGTGGACATAAATAACAAACACATGGCATGCATGGATATTGCCTCTTTATTCACCAACGCTCCATTAGATGAGACCGTGAATATAATAAGCGAACGCATTAGAGACAAACAACTAAAACTAGGCATACCGTCAGCTATTCTAGAGAGGCTATTAAAATTATGTACTGCCAACATACAATACAACTTTCTAAACAAGTCATATTGCCAAATTGACGGAGTGGCCATGGGGAGCCCACTTGGACCTATTCTAGCTGACATCTTCATGGCACACTTAGAAGAAAAGAGATTCTCAGAAATCAATAACTTGGCCTTTTACCGTCGTTACGTGGACGATATACTAATTATCACCACAGACGAGCTACAAGCAACGTCGTTCCAGGCCACAATGAACGAGACGCATATAAACATCTCTTTATCTATGAAACACGAACACAACAAAGCGTTGCCGTTTCTAGATATCCTAATGAGACATAGAGCAGGCGGCACAATTCAAAGATCGGTGTACCACAAAGAAACACGGACTGGCCAATACTTAAATTTTCAGAGCTTCGCACCTGTCCAGTACAAACGGGGCTTAGTACGGACCCTGTTTGACCGTGCTAGGAAGATATGCACCCAGGACACACTGACAGAGGAATTTGAAACTCTGAAGAATGCCTTAAACCTGAATGGGTACTCCACAGGATTTATAAAGCGCCACTGCCAACAGCCCAAACCGAAATCAGAAGTAACTACAGTCCCTAAACTCAAGGTATTCATCCAGCTAACCTTCTGAGGAGATGACGTAATGCAACGTCTGCGGGACCGGCTCACCACAGCAGTCGAGCGAACATTCTGTGCTGCAACTCTAGTCATCAGGTATAGAAACACACCGATCCCTGTCCCAGCAGTAAAAGAACCTGTAGCTTTGTACGCCAAATCAAATTGTATTTACCAATTTACATGTAGATGCGAGGCCATCTACATAGGCAGAACTGAGCGACAGTTACATTGCAGGGTTTCGGAACACATTCCGAATTGGGTGGACAAGATACTACACACAGAAGATGGTAGCCTAGGCAGGCCGACACACTGGAACAGTCCGGCTTCATCGGTCGGGAGACATGTGCTCGAGAGCGGTCACGTGGTTGAAAGAGACAGTGCCTTCCGTGTATGTTCAACACACAAAGTAGTCGATTGTTAAAGTTTGCTGAAGCTATAATAAACATTTGTAAGCCTTCCTTGTGCAAGCAGAAAGACATGTTAGTCAGTTTAAAATTACCGTGGTAGACAATCGACATTACTGTGCGAACATGTGTATATTTCAGTTTGAAGGATTTATCTAATTAATTCACGTAAGTTGTGTGATTTCTGCAGTATGTACCTGACGAGATGCAGCGAAATATGCCAGGCAATAAATCATGCAATCTATTGTTTGTGTCTTCGTTATTTAAATTTTAATAATTATGTACTGCTGCGCTGCTAAGAAAAAAGTACTCCTTAACTGGTTTATATAGTCTTTATTAAAGACGGGTCTGAAAACTGGCGTTCAAAATTATTTTTATTCATGCTAATTGCTGAAAAATTATACAAGTACACATACAATTACTGCTACAAATGAAACTTGTTTTTGGTTTAAGTTTAGTAGTTAAGTTGACAGTTCTAATAATAAATAAATACAGGTGTGCTATAGTATAGTACTGTGGTATGGGCGCTGCCATTTTGAATTTGTGTATTGCGCTATCTCATTTTCATGGTTGTGCTAAACATTTTTTTCCTAGACGCGGTCGAAAGCGGGCATTGTTGAAACTCTTCAAATATATGTAAAAATGAACACAGAATTCAAAAATGCAATAAAAAGTCAAGGTTGGTTTAACCCTTTGCAGGGTAGACGTTTGTCCGTTTTTAAGCTCTGAACAGGCAAGATTTTTCAGGTTCGGTAAAATTTCGGTTACGTTAGTAAAAACATCACATCTAAGGTGTTAGTCAACAGATTTCAGTGAAATAAAAAACAAAATGAAGGAAAATGTATGCAGATTATTTTACTCGCATGAATAAGTATGTTGAATGTTGCTGGTAATCCACACATGAACACAAATATTTACAAAATACAACATATTGTTTGTGATTGTCAGTCATTTATACGGCAATTTACAAACACATTTTCAGAATCAGAATCACTTTCTTCAAAGTTCGACTCACGACTACTAACGCTGATCACTGATATCTAGCTCTGATTAATAGTCAACTTCGTGCCCTTCAATGTCACTTAAATTGAACCCAGTGAAATCTCCGTGATCACTTGAATCGTCAAAGTCCATTTTGAAATACAAAGCGTAAAACCCCCAAAAACTATTTAAAACATCCGTTCAAATTCAAAGTACATGCTTGCAAATGTCGGCCACGTTGTCAAGCTATCGGCAAAACTGATCGTAGACAATCGGAAGTCTCAGAAAGCTGTGAGATCATGTTTTTACAATACTTAGTAATCATGAACGCTTTGGGACATTTTGCACGTTCCGGGGTAAAAACTTTCTCGAGCATTTTGCCCAGTAAAGGGTTAACATACAGGAGTTGTCAGAAAAATTAGCTTACCTTGCATCATAAAAAGTAGATAACTTCAAGAAAAGAAAGTTTTAAGCGACAAACGCTTGCAGCCTAGCAGACAGAACACTTCTGAATTTATTAGAGTTGTCTCCCGCAACGTGTGCCACATTGTTTTCGAATACAAGAGGTCATAAGCAGGCGTGGTTACAAACCGGAAGTCACTGGATGGTTGTTGAAAATTTTCCGCGAAATACTCTTCCACCGACACACACACACACCCCCAATACTCACAAAGACTGACAACTGGCATTGCTACCGTTAGTCGTTAGACTAACCCAATGGCCAATGATAAGTTTATTAACAGCAGTCAATGAGTAAACAGAGATTGACTATTGAATAGGTCAAACTAAAGCTGCATTCCAGAAAATGAAGAAGTAGTTTATGTAATACCCCACTATCACTGAATGTCAGAAAGAGAGTGTTGAAATGTTATATAGAACATGTTTTGCTGTATGGCAACGAATCATGGAACATGAATGAATACATTAGGAAAAGCTTGGAAGCAACAGAGAAGTGGTTCCTGGGACGAATGTTGCAGATACTTTAGACTGTCAGAGTAGCTACCAACGATTGCCTGGAAAAGGCTAATGAAACTAGAACATTATATATAGCTAAAAGAAAGAACCGAACAGCTTTCTTTGGTCAGGTGATGATAAGAGAAACACTGGAGAATATTGTGACAAATTGAAAGATCAGTGGGAAAAGAGGCAGAAAAATAGAAATACTGTTGGCTGGACTGAGACGGTGACATGGAGGAATATCAGCAGAGCTGATCCAGAGCACAAAGAACCAAGATCTGTGGAAAGATATGAGCACCTACTACAACACAAGGCACATGATGAAAAGTCAGCTAGCAGTCACTAAGAGAGGAATGATTGTCAGTCAAATGAATACATTTGTTTGACTGATCATTTACAAATTTTTCTTGAAATATAGCCGGTGCTGTGGCAAAGGGGTTATAAACACAATTTGTAATCCCGCATACTGCACTCAAAACACTGCTGCAGGCGATTTGGAAGCAGACCGCCTTGCATTGCTTATCATACAATGGCATGAGTGCCAGTCATTCAGAAAGCAATAGAAAACTACTGAACATAAACTTGCCAAGAAATCACAAACAACCAAAATATACTAGGGTTAACTGTTATGTTTTGTAAAGGATATACAACTATCTTTTTATTTTAAACTGGAAATATGAGTAATTGTTTTTTTCTTCTTTTCATTCACTTGGAATCGGCCTAAATGCACAATTTTGTTTCCTGCATGAAATGCACTGCCTTCTGCAGATCTTGTAGGTTTCTGTAGAGTCTGACATCTAGTGGCTGATGTGGTCAGTATCAAGCTGGCCTCCTTTACTTCCCAGAGAATTTCCTGGCACCCAATTTAAGCTGGGTTGACCTGGGCAGCCAGGTCAGTGAACTGATTCAGTGCCCAAGGATACTTCTTCTTCATTCATCCAGAGTGTTATTTTACCCCGGAGGTAATTGTTTTGTGCCAGTTTACAGCAGAGCTGTGATACTTGCGCCATTAGACAGATACACCCGACTTCTGTGGGCATTTGTTGACCGGGTTAACTTTCCCTGGTTAACTTTCCATTCAACACTCACTCAGATGTTATTGCATTGTGCCTGTTTACAGCAGAGCTGCAATACTTGCCCCTTTAGGCTGACACATCTGACTTCTACGGGCATTTGTTGATGACCGGGTTAACTTTCCCTGGTTAACTTTCCATTCAACACTCACTCAGATGTTATTGCATTGTGCCTGTTTACAGCAGAGCTGCAATACTTGCCCCTTTAGGCTGACACATCTTACTTCTATGGGCATTTGTGACCACGTTAACCTTCCCAGGTGTTTCAAATGACATTCAACACTCACTCAGATGCTATTGCAATGTGCCAGTTTACAGCAGAGCTGCGAAGCATGCGCCATTAGGCCGACACACCTAACTTCTGCAGGCATTTGTTCTAACCTTCTCGGGTCGAAGGATACTATATCGCCAGATGTGACTTCCCATTTGGACAGAAGGACGATATATTGCCATACTAGTCATTGTGTTATTGTTTCGTTTCACTGTATCTTCCACAATTTTAATGCTCAGTGAATAGACATTACATTATAATACTTGTTCATTTGTGTACCCTGTTGGTCCAAACTTATTCTTTGTTTGGCGCTGAATCAGTTAAAAAATAATTCCTTCTTTTTCCCTGTGGAGACTTTATACCTTGGTCATAAACACAGGGTCAGCAGGTAAGCGTTGTATTACAGCCCATGGTTTCTATCTCAGACTTAAAACATGAATTTGTGGATACAATTAGCTATCCATTGAGGATCCGGTTGTGTACCCCAGAGACTACCTTCCAGTGTGAATCTTTGCCATCAGTTGAGTTGAGTTGAGCTAAGAAATGACATAACTGCACTCAGGACATTCCCACATGTGCTCCATCCCCTCATTCAACAGCCGGTGAAGAGTCATGCTACTAATTGTTCCAACTGCCATCTGATTGAAAGTTTTCCTGGTCTTCCCTCTCAGTTTTGAGATTCATTCAGAACCTCTGCCAATCCCCCGCCATACCTTTCTCTTCACATAGGGTTCTAAGTCTGTACCACCGCTTTCTCCATCTGATCTCACAGGCGCCCAACCACCTCTCCCTTGTCCATAGATAATCTACTACCCTGCATTCCCTGCCAGCCTATCAGCCTGTTCATTCCTCCTCACTCCCGCATGACCAGGGCAGAAAATCCATACAATGCTCACAATCTGTTACCTATAAAGCGAGGATAGCCATTCCACACGAAACATTCCTTTCTCCACCTTACTAAGCATACTCCGTGTGTCCGTAATGAATACAATGTGTGTTGCAGTGGTTTCCTCCAACCATCGGAAGGTTGCTGTCATCAGAATTGGTCAAGCCTCTTGGCAGAAGAGGTTAGATCTAAAGCTTGTGCTCTATAACTTGAGGGGTTTGTCTCACACATACAAATGGGATTATATAATAGGTTGTCCTTCCATTGTATATCCACCTTGAAAGGTAGAGGGTCTTGCATGTTCCAGTGACCCCAAGAGCTATGCCAAAGGTAGCCCAGTTATTGGTAGAGTCTCCCATGTCGGACAGGTCAAGGGGTTGTAATCAGATAAAGTAATACACAAGCCTGCTGCCTTGTAGGTAGTTTGGGAAAAGTCAAAGGTTAGGGAAAGCAAACCCTTAAAAAAACACTTGTGGAAGTTGGGTGTACTGAGCCATGGGCTTGACAAAACAGTGCACCACAACTCATTTGATGCTGCCATATAACAGGTTGAGGAAATGAAGATGTGGCTTGCATGCAAACATGTTCTGTGTAATCTAAGATACTGGTTTGTTCATGATACAAGAGATATTGCACTTGGCTATTTTGGGGATGAACTGTCTTGTTTGACCAAAACAAATAAGTTCCGAAGCAGAAAGTTATTGGTCTGTGAAGTACTAGGCCCATCACATTGTGTAGAATCAGCTTCATGGAGAAATAGGTGACCATCTTTCTCTCTCTTAGTGAATGGTGAGTGCAGGTGTTGAACCCTTGTCCGTCCATGCTTGTGGCATTATCAGCATAATCTTCTAGTGATTACACCTGAGTACCCGCTTTTTTAAAACACACCTGCTATTGGTTGACTATTTGTAGCATATTCTCACCCACATTGCAGAGTGTCAACATTCACATACGTAAAGACCCCAAGAAAGGGATTGTCAACAACCAGATCCTTGACTGGTCATTTAAACTGGATGGTATTTTCTTCAATACTGACCAGGAAATTGTCTACAACACCCTGGCTGCGGACATCGTGAGGTCCTCTGTGGAAGGTTATAATGGTAGGTTCTGTGCAAGTTACATGTCATTCTTCTTCCTCCTCCTCCTGCTCTTCTTCTTCTTCTTCTTCTTCTTCTTCTTCTTCTTCTTCTTCTTCTTCTTCTTCTTCTTCTTCTTCTTCTTCTTCTTCTTCTTCTTCTTTTCTTCTTTTCTTCTTCTTCTTCTTCTTCTTCTTCTTCTTCTTCTTCTTCTTCTTCTTCTTCTTCTTCTTCTTCTTCTTCTTCTTCTTCTTCTTCTTCTTCTTCTTCTTCTTCTTCTTCTTTTCTTCTTCTTTTTCTTCTTCTTCTTACTTCTTCTTCCTTTCTTCCTTCTCCTTCTTATTCTGTTCTTCATCTATTTCCTCACTCTTTTTTTTCAGGCTAATATAGATGATGAATAGAGATGAGGTGATTAACATCATCATCTTCGTCATCATAATCCAGTGCCTTGCCAGCTGCCGCTGGGGATCATGCCTCTCCACAAATTATGATCTCCAACGTTATGGATCATTTCATGTGTTGACTCCCTTCTGAGCCATGACATAAAACTCAAGAATCTTCTCTCGCTGTCTTCCTCTATCTCTCTTTCCACAAATCTTTCCAGTTGTTGCAACGTGTTCCAGTTTTTGTCTCCTGTTTTTGTCTCCTCATAACGTGGCCAAAAAATTATGTCTGTCTCTTTTGGATGTTTGTGATAAGTTGTCTTTGCAACTCAGATTCCCTTAAAACCTCCTGATTGCTCTTTTTAGCTGTCTGATATAGAAGCCAGTTTTAAAATGACTGTTCACAATTTTAACATCTCAGGAACTGTGATGTGCTATGGGCAGACAGGAGCAGGAAAAACATTTACCATGACGGGTGCCACAGAGAGCTACCGCCACCGCGGGATCATTCCTCGGGCCATATCGCAGCTCTTTCGGCAGATTGAGGATAGGCTGGAGTATAGCAATACTGTCAGGTATTGTAGACATCATTGTCTAGTGGCTTGTCCTATGCAGAAGTAGTAGTAGTAGAAGTAGTAGTAGTAGTAGTAGTAGTAGTAGTAGTAGTAGTAGTAGTAGTAGTAGTAGTAGTAGTAGTAGTAGTAGTAGTAGTAGCAGCAGCAGCAGCAGCAGCAGCAGTAGCAGCAGCAGCAGCAGCAGCAGCAGCAGTAGTAGTAGTAGTAGTAGTAGTAGTAGTAGTAGTTTTAGTAGTAGTAGTAGTAGTAGCAGCAGCAGCAGTAGTAGTAGTAGTAGTAGTAGTAGTAGTAGAAGTATGAGCAGTATGTAGTAGTATGAGCAGTAGTAGTAGTGGTAGTAGTATAGTGGTAGTAGTAGTAGTAGCAGTCGTAGTGGTAGTAGTAGTGGTATTAGTAGTAGTAGTGGTAGTAGTAGTAATAGTGGTAGTAGTATAGTGGTAGTAGTAGTCGTAGTGGTAGTAGTAGTGGTAGTAGTAGTAGCAGTAGTAGTAGTAGTAATAGTAGTAGTATTAGTGGTAGTAGTAGTGGTGGTAGTAGTAGTAGTAGTAGTAGTAGGAGCAGCAGTAATACAAGGGGAAGTCAATATGAAAGTCACAAATGGCTTTAGAAAAATAACTAAATATGATAACAACTTGAAACCAGTTTATTTTTATACATACATTGTCCCTTTATTTCTCAACATAATTTCCACCAACATTGACGTACTTATCCCATCGTTTTATCAATCCTCCCAAAACGGCTGCATAAAACTGCATCCTATGTTTTCTAAACCACATTTTCACTTCACATTCAACTTCGGCGAAATTCCCGAAATGTCTCCTGCCAAGGTGGGTTTTCAGTGGACCAAAAAGGTAGAAATCACTAGGGGCTAAGTCGGGGCTGTAAGATGGGTGTTCCAGAACTTCCTACCTTAGTTGGTTAGTTTTCTCCTGAGTTAATCAAGCCGTACGTGGTCTGGCATTGTCATGAAGAAGCAACACTCCTCTAGTCAGCAGTCTTGGATGATTTCTTCGAATTGCATCATGAAGATCGATAGAACTTCACAGTACGATTCAGAATTCACATAGTCACCTTTCTTCTTGAAATTGGTTAAAAGCACTCCTTGACAATCCCAGAAAACTCAGCATAACCTTCCCAGATCGGATTTCATCAGCAATTCTAGAGCGTCCTTGAGAGAATTTTTCTACCTAGCTATGCACCGCTTTACGGGACAAACATTTGTCAGCGTAAACAGGAAGCATTTCCTTATGAATGACCTTTGCAGGCAGTCCTTTTGCCCACAAAAAACGCACAACAGCACGTTACTCTTTGGTTGTACACTACGTAAGTACAGTCACCATTTTGTTTATGAGCTGTGCATGCGCATGAGATACCTAGCGTCACCTGACGAACAGGAATATAAAGTTCGATGTTGCTGTCACCTAATGACCCCTGTAGAAAACACCAACTACATTTACCTGCCATCCTACAGAACTGCGTGACTTACTTATTGACACGTCACCGTAGTTGTAGGTGCATGACTGACCTTGCATATAATCATGACTGCCCATGCTTATCGGCATGGCACATGATCATGATGATCTGTAAATCTATATTTCACTTTCATTAGGGTGTCCTATCACTAAATCTAAGTTTTACATTCATTAGGGTGTCCTATCACTAAATCTATGTTTTACATTCATTAGGGTGTCCTATCTGGAAATCTACAATGAAGGCATGTTTGACCTCCTGGGGTCACTTCCAGAATCATTTGTTGGCAGCATCAAGAATCCCTCCCCTACTCCTGACCCCATGGTGGTGGTGGAGAACCAAGATGGCATCTTTGTCAAGGGCTTGTCCTGCCATTTGGCCCAGAACGAAGAGGAGGCTTTGAATCTGTTGTTTGAGGTAAGTATACAGCTGAAATACTATATAAGATTTTTACTGAAGAAAAAAATAGATAGTATCTGTTGGATTATTTCCCCAGGACATGTTGGTGTGATAGGAAATGAGCAGGAGGATAGATTGACTGGGTCTGCATCGTTCAGTGGGGTATTGGTGCATGATAAGGTAGACGTGGTCTGGGACCTTTGGAATCTTGTGTATAGTACAGAAGAACTGATAGATCATCGCAGTCTGGAGGGAATGGTGCTGCAGGGAGTGACTAGAGGATCTGGTGACTCTCAAAACTCAGAGGAAAGGCCAGACGGACACGTAATCATTTACCATTAGTATTGGGGCTCTTTACTGGCTGTTGCAGATGAGGATGGAGCATGTATGGCAATGTCCCAAGTGCTGTGATGTCGGTTGTTTACTCAACTCAGCTCAACTCTTTATTGACGATAACATGTGGAATGACTAAAACAATTACTGACAATCTACAGTTGAGTTGAGTTGAGCTAAGAACTGACATCACTGCACTCAGGATATTCCCATACATGCTCCGTTCCCCCATTCAACAGCCAGTGAAGAGTTATACTACTAATCGTTCCCACTGCTATCTAATTGAAAGTTCTCCTGATCTTCCCTCTCAGTTTTGATAATCTTTCAGAATCCCTGCCAATTACCCACAATCTCATTCTTTCCACATACGGGGTCTCAATCTGTTCCCCAGATTCTCCACCTGGTCCCACAGGCAAACGACCACCTCTCCCTGTCCATAGGTAATGTACCATCAAGAGGTGCATTCCCTGCCAGCCTATTGTATTACGAGCTTAAGTTAATAAGTACGTCACAAATGGCTGTAGAAAAATAACTAACTGTGATAAACACTTGAAATCAGTTTGTTTTTATACATACATTGTCCCTTTATTTCTCAACATAATTTCCACCAACATTGATGCACTTATCCCATCATTTTATCAGTCCTCCCAAACTGGCTGCATAGAATTACATGCCTTGTTTTCATTAACGTGCCATCCCCCAGAACTGTGCGACTTACTTATTGACTCACCCTTGTAACTTTTTCTACCCAACTATGCACTGCGTTACGGGAAATCGCTAGGGGCTAAGTTCACTGAAATCCCACCTTGGCGGGTTACATTTCGCGAATGACGCTGAAGTTGAATGTGAAGTGAAAATGTGGTTTAGAAAACAGAGCATGCAGTTCTATGCAGCCAATTTGTGAGGACTGATAAAACGATAGGATAAGTGCATCATTGTTGGTGGAAATTATGTTGAGAAATAAAAGGACAATATTTGTATAAAAATAAACTGGTTTCAAGTTGTTATCATATTTAGTTATTTTTCTACAACCATTTGTGACTTACTTATTAACTTACCCTCGTACATATCAAGATAAAGGATGTTGTGTAGGGAAAAGTACTGTGTATAAACCCATTGCAGATACAGGAAGTCATTTACGATGATTAATCATCCCATGGCACTTCATCAGTTAAGTAGAGAAGCCGACAGATTCCATGGAGGACAAGATGCTGACTCTGGGTAGGACACATTTAAAAGGCAAGAGGGTTGACTTCATTGCACCAAGTTTTATCCCATATGTCTCGGTATCTTTCCACAGGGTGACCTGCCGAAAGCGTCACACATAGAACAAACTCCGTAGCTCCATCGATGACACCCAGGAGTCTCCCATAAAATTGCATTTGTGAACCAAATGAAAAGTCCCGAATCAAACCCACAACCTTCAGAGCATGAGGCAGGCAGCATAACCTGCCATGCATGTCATAAGAAGCTATTAAGGAAGGTTGGCATGAGGCTAGCCACCTCATCCTGTAGAAAACTACTTACAAAACCAAAGCAATTATAAACATGTTTACACAGGGCTAGAAGTGAAGTGGTTGATAGTCTATACTCCTTTGGGAGACAGAATAAGAGACTATATGAGAGCAGCTTACAGATGATCCATGGGCTGGTCTGGAGGTGAAACATGTGTCTCTAGCTTCAGCAGTAGGAATCATGGCATGGATGGAACACATTTTCCAGATAAGTAAAAGGATAGTGTATTCTGGGTACCACGATGGCGCAGGGGCTTTGCATACTTCCCATCTGATCATCTGTTCAAATCTCCATTGGAGCAAATTTAAAAATTGGCTTAATCCCCAGGTTGACCCAGCTTAATGTATGTACCAGGAAATATTGTGGGAAGTAAAAGTAGTCAATGTTATATTGACCAGAACCCTCCCATTGAGTGTCAGTTGGACTATATAAATATGGGGCTAGCACCATAAACCCAGTATTCCTCAATGCCTATAAAAGGGCCATGTACCTTGTTTTACCACCATAAACCCAGTACTCCTCAATGCCTATAAAAGGGCCATGTACCATGTTTTACCACCATAGACCCAGTACTCCTCAATGCCTGTAAAAGGGCCCGGTATCATGTTTTACCACCATATACCCAAAATGCCTGTAAAAGGGCCCGGTACCATATTTTACCACCATATACCCAAAAGGCCTGTAAAAGGGCCCGGTACCATGTTTTACCACCATATACCCAAAAGGCCTGTAAAAGGACCCGGTACCATGTTTTACCACCATATACCCAAAAGGCCTGCAACAGGGCCCGGTACCATGTTTTACCACCATATACCCAACACACTACAAGACATGGGAAAAGGCCCTGTACCATGTTTTACCACCATATACCCAACACACTACAAGACATGGGAAAAGGTCCTTTACGTTTTTTATGTGTGTTGCGCTCGCAAGCTTTGAACTCAAGCTTTGAACTCAAGCGTAGTCCTTGCACACTACTTCTAGTAGTGCTGGGCTGAATTTTGCGTGTGGATTAGCTTTCTGCATTACCACTGTCCCTTGCCATCAGACGAACCTACTCCGACTTTAGAGGTATTTGTAATTTATGTTTCTAAGTCAAGGATGAGAAGTCAACAATTTAGTCCAACTGACAGGTGTAGGGGTTGAACCTTCTACCACAGGATCACCACACCAGATGTTTAAGAATGGGCGTTCTTATTCATTCAGCCATGCTGACCCCTTTATGTTATCTTCTCATCCATTCTGTTGTTCCTTTGGTTACAGGGAGAAACCAACCGTTCTATTGCAGCTCATCAGTTGAACAAGCAGTCGTCCAGGTCTCACTGCATCTTCACCGTGTACATTGAGGTCAGTGTTCCAACATTCTCAGTTCTTACATCAACCACTGTCACAAAACTGAGTCCCTCACTCCATAATTTTGTCTTCTTAGCCCATGCAAGCAGACTGCCTTGTGCTGGTCGTTCAGAAAGCAATGGAAAACTGCTGAGCGTAAATTTGCCACAAAATCACAAATGCAATAAATTGCTGAGTTTAACTGCCAGGTCCAGCAATTAACTTTAACAAGGACATGCAGTTAACTTTAACATGTCTCTTATCATACGGTCAACATCTCAGACTCCAGATCTGCTGGAATCATTTCTAGAACATTCTTCTGATTCCATGAGCCATCTTTAGGAGCCCATCGACCTTGAGTTGAGTGGAGTCAAGTACCGAAATCATAACACTTAGCACATTCCCTTAAGTGCTCATCTTCAACAGACAGTGAAGAGTCCCAGTACTAATGGTACCATCGACCTTTTCATGGCGAAAAAAATTTGGTTTTCTGGATAATTTTCCCTACCTGTACTTCCTATGTGGCATGGAGGAATATCATCAGCAGAGTTGATCCAGAACACCAAAGACGTAGATCTGTGGAGAGCCATGAACACCTACGCCAGCCGGCAGGGCACTTGATGATGATGGACTTCCTATGTGTTTGTGTAGTTACACGAATTATTCTGTACAAACCTGCAAATAATTTTATTTTTGAAAGAGGTAAAGATTTGTTTGGGTTCTCAATTGCTTTGAACTCAAGCTAGTCCATATATGTGCTACCACCTCTAGTAATTGCCACTACTAGGGAGTGCACTGGACTGATTTTTGCATGTGGATTAGCTTTCTTTATAATCAGTGTCCCTCTTCCTCTGGCAAACCCACTCCGCCTTCAGAGGTATTTGTAATTTATGTACCCAAGTCAAGGATAAGAAGTCAACATTTTAATCCAACTGGCTGATGTAAGGGTTGAACCCGCTACCTCGGCATCAGCACACCGGCAGTTTAAAAGCAAATGCTCTTATCCATTTGGCCATGTTGACCCCTAGGTAAAGATTATTATATTTTGTTTTTGCAACACATTGTATTCATTTTATATTCTTGTTAGTTTGTTTGCGTGTGTAACTGAAACTAGCAGCTAAAAGATACATAAGTTTGTTTTCATTCCCATGCTGCTAGTCAAGGTCAAGGACACAGTCAAATGCAAAGTATACTGTGTCAAAGCTGAACTTTGTGGATTTAGCCGGTTCAGAAAGGCTTGGCAAGTCAAAGGTTGGTTGGTTGTTTTATTGTCAATCATATGAAGCATGAAGTTTTATCTCTAAAGTTCAGTCCATTAGTATTCAGCTCATCAAGATCAAGGACACAATCTGTTGGCATTCAGCTCGACAAGATCAAAGACACAATCCATTGACATTCAGCTCGTGAAGACAAGATCAAGGACACAATCCATTGACATTCAGCTCATCAAGAGCATGGAAACAATCCATTGGCATTCAGCTCATCAAGATGGACACAATCCATTGACATTCAGCTCCTCTGAGCCATGACAATAGTTTGCATCTACTGGAGTGACGTTGGTGTAGTCTGTTCTCCCACCCTGGAAATAGGGAACTAGTACTTCCACAGGAACTGTATTGTTAAGTTCCCCTTGCCCTCTCTAAACTAAGAAACAGGCATGGTGTGTAAGTACTGCTCTCCCTTGAATTTTCTACAATTCATTGCCTTCTTCTTATAATATTTGCCATGTGGCTGGCATAGGTCATCAATTCTGTCCACAGCCTTCTGTCTTGTGTACTGTCAATCAATTTTGATACTGATGTTCCTCCCTGCCATGATGTCAAACGATCTAACATTCTCTCTCTTGGTCTTCCTCTACTTTTCTACCCATACAAATTGTCCATTGTCACAATGAACTCCAGCTCTCCCCTTCTCGTGATGTCCCTAAAGAATGTAGACTAACTACTTCTGATGCAAGTGACCAGTTCTGTTTGTGAGTTAACTTCTTTCAAGATATCTTTATTATGCTTTTAATCTGTCCATGATGTTCTCATCATTCTTCAATAAAGAGATGAGGATTTCTGCACCTTCACATAATTTTTCACTCACCTGCTATTTGTCCATGATTCACTTCCATACATCAGGATTTACTCAGTAAAATACTTGCCATGCTACTGATCTTAATTTTTTACTCTGCCAAAGAATAGCTAGCTTGCCCCAGTATTACTGGCTTACAGCATAAAACAAATACCGTATTTTACGGACTATTAGACGCTGCGGACTATAAGACGCACCTTAATTTTTAAGCAATTGTTTTTAAAAATAACATTTTATTAATTTCGAGTATAAGACGCACCTGAATTTTGGAGGCAATTTTTTGAAGAAAAAAGTATGTCTTATACTCCGTAAAATATGGCAGTTGTGTATCCTTTACAGAACGCCAGTCAACATCAGCATTTTTTCCTGTTGTGATCTCTTGTTAAGTTTATGTTCAGTAGCTTGCCATTGCTTTCTGAACGACCAGCACCCATACCATTTTTGTAAACAACCAACGCAAGGCGGTCTGCTGCTAAATATCCCCCAGCTGTGTTTTGAATGTGGGTATGCAAGATTATGAACTGCGTCGTAACCTCTTCGCCACGGAGCCATCAAGACAGCACAGATTTATTTGTCTTCTTTTACTCTTTATCACCCTAGCACTTGAGGGTGTAGACAACGTCCATGGCGGTGATGGTCTTCCTCTTGGCAGTGTCGTGGATGATGTTCTCTAGGAACACCTTAAGGACACTTCGGGTTTCCTCATCCAGGCAACAGCTGTGACAGGCTGGCTAAACAAGGAATGGGTAGCCGATTTGGTGTCAAACCAATCAGTGAGCTGGGGTATGCCTACCCAACATGTGAAAACAGGATTCGGCAGACTGCGTGGAAGAAATAATTGATGGTTCAACGGGCAAGATGGCGTTTACCTGCAAAGCGTTGTTTAACGTAATGAGCACGGTAAGGCATGCAGAACACCCTGTATTCGTCTTCAGTCGTCTTGACTTGTCTTGCCACTGGATTCAGATGGACTCAGGCGAGAGAGTGAGGTCGATGAATTGCGCAACTCATCCTCACTTTAATCCAATTCATTGTGCAAGTCATTCTTCATCTCACGGCTCCATACTTTCAACCCCACTGGATGAAATGAATGGTCATCATCATTCTTGATGGACAAACAACATAAAACATAATCCCTCATTGAGACAGAGACCCTCAGCCAACTCACCCCATGCCATCTTATATCATGCAGTTACATTCAAGTTCCCCCATAATATTCATCTCTGTCTCTTATTCTCTTCTTCATGTGTTTTCAGGCCTTCTTTTATTTTGTTCACCTTGTGGATCCCAGGAAAAGGAGGTCCTAGTTATACGATTTTCAGGTTTAATTATGTGTGTCCAGGGCCATGCCGTGCTATGATACAGAGAGGCAGCCACACCAGGCGGCACCATAAGGGGGCAGCACGTTTAAAGAAAGAAACATTAACCCTTTACCGGGCAGATGTTTGTCCGTTTTTTAGCTCTGAACGGGCAAGATTTTTTCAGGTTCAGTAAAATTTCGGGTTACGTTAGTAAAAACAGCACATATAAGGTGTTAGTCAACAGATGTTAGTCAAATAAACAGCAAAATGAAGGGAAAAGCATGCAGATTATTTTACTCATGTGAATGTTGCCGGTAATCCACACATGAACACAAATATTTACAAAATACAACATATTGTTTGTGATTGTCAGTCATTTATGCGGCAATTTACAAACTCATTTTCAGAATCGGAATCACTTTCTTTAAAGTCCGACTCACGACTGCTAACACTGATCACTGATATCTAGCTCCAATTAATAGTCAACTTTGTGCCCTTCAGTGTCACTTAAATTGAACCCAGCGAAATCTCAGCTATCAGTTGAAGAATTGTCGAAATCCATTTTGAAATACAATTTGTAAAGCCCACCAAAACTATAAAAAAAAAATCCATTCAAATTCAAAGTACACGCATGCAAATTGTGGCCACGTTGTCAAGATATCGGTGAAACAGAAAGTAGACAATCGGAAGTCTCGGAAAGCCGCGAGGTTGTGTTTTTACAATGCTAGTAGTAGCTCGGACGCTTTGCCTGTTCCGGGGTAATGACGCATTCGGACACTACGCCCGGTAAAGGGTTAAAGGCGCGGCATTTTGAAGACTTGCATCACGCTGAGAAAATCTACCGCACTTCCCTGTGTGTGTTCTAACCAACACTAGCATGTTCTCCTCACATCTTGATCCTCTGGGATTTGTCTAGCTCTCTCCATGAGCACCATATTGGGGATTCAGTGGGATTTGTCTAGCTCTCTCCATGAGCACCACATTGGGGATTCAGTGGGATTTGTCTAGCTCTCACCATGAGCACCACATTGGGGATTCAGTGGGATTTGTCTAGCTCTCTACATGAGCACCACATTGGGGATTCAGTGGGATTTGTCTAGCTCTCTCCATGAGCACCACATTGGGGATTCAGTGGGATTTGTCTAGCTCTCACCATGAGCACCATATTGGGGATTTAGTGGGATTTGTCTAGCTCTCACCATGAGCACCATATTGGGGATTCAGTGGGATTTGTCTAGCTCTCACCATGAGCACCATATTGGGGATTCAGTGGGATTTGTCTAGCTCTCTCCATGAGCACCATATTGGGGATTTAGTGGGATTTGTCTAGCTCTCACCATGAGCACCATATTGGGGATTCAGTGGGATTTGTCTAGCTCTCACCATGAGCACCATATTGGGGATTCAGTGGGATTTGTCTAGCTCTCTACATGAGCACCATATTGGGGATTTAGTGGGATTTGTCTAGCTCTCACCATGAGCACCACATTGGGGATTCAGTGGGATTTGTCTAGCTCTCACCATGAGCACCATATTGGGGATTCAGTGGGATTTGTCTAGCTCTCACCATGAGCACCACATTGGGGATTCAGTGGGATTTGTCTAGCTCTCACCATGAGCACCATATTGGGGATTTAGTGGGATTTGTCTAGCTCTCACCATGAGCACCACATTGGGGATTCAGTGGGATTTGTCTAGCTCTCACCATGAGCACCACATTGGGGATTCAGTGGGATTTGTCTAGCTCTCACCATGAGCACCATATTGGGGATTCAGTGGGATTTGTCTAGCTCTCACCATGAGCACCATATTGGGGATTCAGTGGGATTTGTCTAGCTCTCACCATGAGCACCACATTGTGGATTTAGTCAGATACTTTTATCCTTCTGTTCTACCAGGCACCAGTTGATGAATATTTGTAATTTTTTAACTTGTTATTCATTTTTTTGGTCCAAGCAGTAGACTGAATTAATGTCTGAGTTAAATATTCCAAGTTTGGTGCTAAGTTTTAATTTCTTTTGATTTCCACAAATTTAGTGGTGCTGTAACATCTCATTTTGCCTTTTCTTTTTTCTTTTGATATCCTTATCTGTCTCCCCATCATTGTCTGCATTGCTATCTAAATAGATGTATGTATAAAGGGAGTCTGGCATATGCAACTACATCTAGTGTGAGAATGGAAGCTGAGGCTGTGCTGGCAGCCTTCTGATGGTTGGAAAGTTGAAACTGGCATGTTCCAGTTGGAGCGGCTAGCATTGTTTGACAGGTCGGAGACTGCAAGCATTTCATGGCTTTTCTGCAGGTGTGCGAGGCAGTGAACAGCATGATAGATTAGCTACTGCTGCACCTCTGGGCCACTTTATGTTAAAGGTGATGTGGGGAAGCCTGTCTGGGATCACATGGAGATCAGCTGAACAGATGGAATATATATATGTCTGGAAATACTGGCTCAGGCGGGAGTGAGTAGAGGATCGGGACAATACACAAATCATTAGATTGCACGATTTATTGCCTGGCATAATTTGCTGCATCTCGTCAGGTACATACTGCAGAAATCACACAACTTACGTGAATTAATTAGATAAATTTTCAAAGTATTCATCCAGCTAACCTTCCAAGGAGATGACATAATGCAACGTCTGCGGGACCGGCTCACCACAGCAGTCGAGCGAACATTCTGTGCTGCAGCTGTAGTCATCAGGTACAGAAACACACCGATTCCAGTCCCAGCAGTAAAAGAACCTGTAGCTTTGTACGCCAAATCAAATTGTATTTACCAATTTACATGCAGATGCAAGGCCATCTACATAGGCAGAACTGAGCGACAGTTACATTGCAGGGTATCGGAACATATTCCGAATTGGTTGGACAAGATACTACACACAGAAGATGGTAGCCTAGGCAGGTCTAGCTTCATCGGTCGGGAGACATGTGCTCGAGAGTGGTCACGTGGTTGAAAGAGACAGTGCCTTCCGTGTGTTGTTCAACACACAAAGTAGTCGATTGTTAAAGTTTGCTGAAGCTATACTAATCAACCTTCGTAAGCCGTCCTTGTGTAAGCAGAAAGACATGTTAGTCAGTTTAAAATTACCGTGGTAGACAATCGACATTACTGTGCAAACATGTGTATATTTCAGTTTGAAGGATTTATCTAATTAATTCACGTAAGTTGTGTGATTTCTGCAGTATGTACCTGACGAGATGCAGCAAAATATGCCAGGCAATAAATCGTGCAATCTATTGTTTGTGTCTTCGTTATTCAAATACACAAATCATAGACAAAAAGCCAGGTGACTTTCTATCACCTTGCTACATGTGAATTTGTATCACCTTGCTACAGGTGAATTTGTATCACCTTGCTACAGGTGACTTTTTACCACCTTGCTACAGGCTAATTTTTATCACCTTGCTATAGGTGACTTTTTAATCACCTTACTACAAGAATAATCAGTGTGGGAACTCAGTGGCTTTTGAAGAAGGAGATGGAGCATGTGTGGGAATGTCATGAGTGCAGTTATGTTGATTCTGAAATTGAGTATTAAGTACAGGTGTATTTTGGTGGTGGTGGTGGTGTGTGTGTGTGGGGGGGGGGGAGGTGGGTTTGTTCGTTTGCTTGGAACTGAAGCATAATCTATACATGTGCTTCTAATTCTAGTGCACTGGACTGATTTTTGTGTGTGCATTAGCTTTCCCTGGTACCATTGTCCTTCACCATCAGGTAAACCTACTCTGACATTTTAGGTACTTGTGATTTACATCCCCAAGTCAAGGACGAGAAGTCAACATTTTAGTCTAGCTGACCGGGATTGAACCTGCTACCTCAGCATCAGCACACCGGATCTGTAAAAATCAGTGCTCTTATCCATTCAGCCATGCTGATCTCCATATAGGAGTATGATTCTACCGCTTGAAATGAAGCTTCACGAAGGGAGATAATAAATTGCATGTGCAGACAAGGCAGAGTAATCTCCTTTTCAAAGATGTGAGTGGGTGGCACCTTGCCGTCTTGACAAACGAAAGTATGTGGATTGGAATTTGGCCAAAATTCCATCGCACAATGCCTGGGCATGGATTCAGAAAACATGTGTTGCCCATGCAGCATATTTCCTCTCTCGGCCTTGCCTTGTTTACTCCAGAGGAAAGGATGTCTGGAACAAGGTAGTCTGCAAATGCTGGCAGCTCAGCATCAAACCTCCAAGAGCAGGAGATGAGAGGCGGCCAGACCCAAACATCGTGGGATTTGACTTCAAAGATGTACTTAAATTTGTTACGTTATGTATGTTTTTGATAACCACAAAGGCTCAAATTTTCCTGCCCTTCTTCAGTCTGAGGGCAAAACCAAGGAGGAAGCCATGCACATCAACAAGTCTTTGTCTTTTCTGGAGCAAGTTGTGATAGCACTGGCATCAAAGACCCGTGACCATGTTCCCTTCAGACAGTCAAAGCTGACCCATTATTTAAAGGACTCCATTGGAGGCAGCTGTGGGACTGTGCTTGTGGCAAACATGTGGGGAGAGAAGGCTCAGTTGGAAGAAACAGTAAGTTGTTAAATATCTATGCATCAACTTCTTTGTATTGTTGCTGTGATGTTTCTTCCTTGTGTTACTGTGATTTGTTGCTTTTCCATCTCACTTTCTGCTGTCTTTGAATCTTCAGCTACTGGTATAATTTCTCTCTGCCATACTTTTATTTTTAAAGATTGAGCACAATCCACTACTGACAGTGCTGATCGTATTCTGGTACGAACCTAAGGCCTTGTCCACATCAATTTGGAAGCACTAGACTCGAGTTTCGCTCTCATTTGAGCTTGTCAGTAGTGCATATCCTTGACTGGATCCAGGATCAAACTCAGATCACTGGCGTGTGACACGGGTGTGTAACCACAAAACCATGCGGCACATGCTAGATGCAACAAAATTATCACACTAAAATATAACGTCACTCATTGTAGGCTATAGCTCAAAATTTGCCCGATCGCCACGACTGACATCCATCAATCGATGTAGCCCCGAATAATCAGGTCTTCTTGACTGGCAAAGCACATGAGGCCGTCTAAAGTCCAGCGAGCAATAATCAAATTAATTTATTTGGTTTTTTCTGGGATTTGAAATTTAAACTTTGATCACAACCCACCACTGGCAACGCTGATCGTATTCTGGTACAATCCTAAGGCCTTGTCCACGTCAATTTGGAAGCATACTCTCTTTCTATTTTTCTTTATTGATGTCTCAAATTTTCTCTATCTTTCTATCTTTCTGTTGTCTGTTTCTTTCTCTTAAACTACCTGTATAGCTTCAGTTTGCTACTCTTTTATTCTTACTGTTGTTGTCTCTCTATTTCTCTTTATTGCTGCCTCACATTTCTTTCTCTATCTCTCTGTGGAACTTCTCCATAGGAGCCTTTGTAGCATAGTAGCAAGACACTTATCTACCAGCCTGGTGGTAATGGATTCGTCGGCTGCTGGGCAAATTTGCATTTTGAGTGTCTGTGGTGTGTCTGCCTGTTTTTCTCATAGCATGGTAATTAATATGTATTGTTTATGTTCACAACATTCATTTGACAATTTTTTGTTTTTCTATGTGAATGTAACACGCACAATAGATTATTTATGTATGAAATATGAGTGATTGGAAGGACCAATTGTAAGACAGGCCTTTGTGCCCAATATGTGAACTTTTAAAGGTAAAGTTTGTGTATTTGTTTTTTTTTTTTCTCTTTGTGCTGTTATTTTCCTTTAGCTACATATACAGCACATGCCATCACCATCTTTGGTTTGGGAGTTGTGAATGCGGTTTCACAATCCCGACATTACAGATTCAATGTCAGCTGCAGGCGATATGCAAGCAGATCGCTGTGATTGGTTTTCACAATGGTATGGGCACCAGAATTCCGAAAGCAATGGCAACTTACTGAACATAAAATTACCTACAAAATCACAACAGCCAAAACATGCTGGGGTTGACTGTGATGTCCTGTACAAGGACATTCAACTATCTTTTTTTTTAAATAGCATATGCCAACCACTTGTCTATTCTTGCTGTTATTATACTTGTCTTCTTTCTACTGTTCTTTATCACCTCTCTGTCTCTCTCTGTGTTTTTACTGTTTTACTGTGTCGTGTAGTTTTGATGTTCGCATTTTGCCCATGCCTTTATAATGCATATCTTTTTTATTGTTGCTGTTCTCTGTTAGCCTTGAATGATGTGTGAATGAAATAATGTATGAAAGAGAGTGAGAGAAGGGCAGAATGTTAGACGGGCCTGCGTGCCCAATTCTTAACCCTTTGAAAATAAAGTTTGTTCGTTCGTTCGTTCGTTCGTTTGTTCGTTCTCTCATGCTCTGTCTGTCTATCTCGCTCTCTCTTGCTACATCTCCCTTTATGTTTCTGTCTGCCTGCCTGCCTGTCTGTCTGTCTGTCTGTCTGTCTGTCTGTCTGTCTCTTTCTCTCACTCTGATAATTTGTTTGTTGCTAACTTTCTCTGTTTTTTTTCCCCTGTTCATTAGTTCATCTTTATAGTCGAGCCAAGTTTGCACATAATTTATGATTTTCTAATATTCATCATGTAATCTACGCAATTGTCTGTGCATAGGAGCATCGGCCATTCAGAAATCAATGGCAAACTACTGAATGTAAAAATTGCGAAGTAAATCAAAGCAGCCAATAAATTCTAGGAGTGATTGCAACATCCTATAAAGAACAAGTAACTAACCTAAAAACTTCCACAGTTACCTGTGTGTTACCGAAACCCTTTGGGGAAGCGGAGAATAGGAACATTGTTGCTTACCGTGCATATCGCAAGAGGCGACTAGAAGAGTTGTCATCAGGCTGGCCACTTCATCTCACAGAAAGTTCCAGATTGCTGTTAAAGCCGGGGGCCCAGTGTTGAGGTGAACGCCCAACCTAAGTGTCATCATCATCTTCATCTATATATGTATACAGATAACCGTGGGCAGTTGTCATCTCATACGATCACCAGAGACTCGGGTCTGGTCTGTGGTCGTGTCCCAGTTGTGCTATATGACCAAGCCAGCCAGGCATTTATCTCTTGGACTTCCCCATGCTATTTTCAAGTGTTATTTTCAATCTTGTGTTCTCCAATGGGATATATCAGTTTATGTGCTGACACCCTCAATTTAATACACTTTCTGTTTATAAAGTTTTATACAATAGTTCCTTGTCCTTGGAAGTTAGAAAAAGAGTTTTTGCATGTTACATAGAACCAGTTTTAACATACGGCTACGGATCCTGGACAATTAGTCATCATCATCATCATCATCTTCCACTTCTGCCGGCAAGCGTCGTGGGGAGGAATAATTTGCGTTCCAGCACCCGGTGGGCGGCACTGGATAGTGTCATTCCGTGTGGTTGTACAATGTCTCTGATGTCGTCAATCCATTTTCTTCTTGGACGTCCTCGTGGTCTCGTCGCAGATGATCTTTGATGTAAGGCCAGTGATGGTAGTTGCTGATGTTGCATTCTAACAACATGGCCAAATCACTTGATCTTCTGTCTTTCAATAAATGTGGCACAAGGTGTTGATCCCACAGTCTGTCTGATAATAGCATTTCTTACTCGATCTCGGATTGTTAAGTTGCCAGCTCTCCTCAGGCATCTCATTTCGCAGATGTTGATTTTGCGAAGGTGTAATTTGGATAAAGTCCAGGTTTGAGATTGGTAGCATAGGGTTGGTGTGAATATGCTGTTTATTATCTGTCGTTTTGCGAACATGGGTATGTTTGGATGTTTCAGTAAGGGTGATAGTTGATATGTAAGTGCACTAGCTTTTTGACATCTGATTTCGATTTCTCTGTCCAATCTGCCATCTTCTGTGATCATACTTCCAAGGTATTTGAATTCTTTAACTTTTTTCAGAGTTGTGTTATTTATCTGTATACTTAGTGGGCCTGGCGATCTGCTAACTTGCATTACTTCGGTTTTGGCTGTGTTTATGCTCATATTGTATCTGCTGCAGGTTGAACTCAGGTTAGTAATATGATTTTGTAATCTGCCCTCATCGCTGTAAAACAGGCACTAATCATCTGCAAATAGTAGTTCATTTATTGGACAATTAGTAAACAGGTGAAAAAAATTCCTAGAAGGTGATGTGGTTTTATAGAAGAATTCTGAAAATTAAGTACACAGCTAAAGTGAGCAATATGGAAATTTTGAGGAAGGCAAAGTCACAAAGACAACTTATCACAATCATCAGAAAGAAGCAGTCATCATATTTTGGTCACATTATGAAAAGACAAAAACTGGAACATGCTATGGCTACCGAGAAGATTTGTGGAAAGAGAGATAGAGAAAGACAGCTTGAGAAAATTCTTGACAGTCTTGTGTCATGTCACAAAAGGGAGTCAACTCATTAATTGATCGATGACATCGGAGACTGTAATTTGTGGAGAAGCATGATAGCCCACGCCCGCTGGCAAGGCACAGGATGATGATGATTTATAAACATCTTGCCAGATGCAAACATTGATATCTGCTAAGTGCCAACACCTTTAGTTTAATACATGTTCTGTTTGGAAGCAGACCACCTTGCATAGGTTTTCAAACAATGGGATGAGTACTGGTCGCTCAGACAGCAGTGGCAAACTACTGAACGTAAACTTGCCAAGAAAACACAAACATCCAAAAAATGCTGCAGTTGACTGCGTCATCCTGTAAAGGATATGCAACTAAATTTTGTAAACATCTTGCCAGGTGTAGACATTTATATCTGTAAGATTAATGCTGTGACTGTTTATAAATATCTGGCCAGGTTTCTACCTTGAGGTTTGCTACACGAATGATGTGTGTTGCCAGTGAGCCATGTGTCAATGAAGTCTACGATCCAGTGGTATGTAGCTTACCTGGCCAATGTAAAGTTACACGTAAATATGACTACACATATTTTATTTGCGTAAATTTGACTACATGCTGTCTTGCACTGTCGTTTTGGAAGAATCAGAACAAATCAGTTGCAACAAATCTCTGGCACTTTATGTTTCCACTTGTATATTACCTTTGTTATCTTCCCATCTCCTGATGTTAACTCCCCATCTCTTGATGTTTTCTTCCCAAATCTCAATGTTATCTCCCCATCTCTTGATATTATCTTCCCATCTCTTGATGATGTTACCTTCCCACCTCTTGATGTTATCTTCCCATCTCTTGATGTTATCTTCACATCTCTTGATGTTATCTTCCCATCTCTTGATGGTTGTTATCTTCCCATCTTTTGATGTTTGTTATCTCCCAATCTCTTGCTGCAATCTTCCCATCTCTTGATGTTATCTTCCCATCCCTTGATGTTATCTTCCCATCTCTTGATATTACCTTCCCATCTCTTGATGTTATCTTCCCATCTCTTGACTTTTGTTATCTCCCCATCTTTTGATGTTTGTTATCTCCCCATCTCTTGATGTTATCTTCCCATCTCTTGATGTTTGTTATCTCCCCATCTCTTGATGTTTGTTATCTTCCCATCTCTTGATGTTATCTTCCCATCTCTTGCTGCAATCTTCCTATCTCTTGATGTTATCTTCCCATCTCTTGATGTTATCTTCCCATATCTTGATGTTTTCTTCCCATATCTTGATGTTTATTATCTCCCCATCTCTTGATGTTTGTTGTCTTCCCATCTCTTGATGTTATCTTCCCATCTCTATCTCTCGATGTCATCTCCCCATCTCTTGATGTCATCTCCCCATTTCTCGATGTCATCTTCCCATCTCTTGATGTTTGTTATCTCCCCATCTCTTGATGTTTTCTTCCCATATCTTGATGTTTATTATCTCCCCATCTCTTGATTTCATCTTCCCATATCTTGATGTTTATTATCTCCCCATCTCTTGATGTTTGTTATCTTCCCATCTCTTGATGTTATCTTCCCATCTCTTGCTGCAATCTTCCTATCTCTTGATGTTATCTTCCCATCTCTTGATGTTATCTTCCCATCTCTTGATGTTTTCTTCCCATATCTTGATGTTTATTATCTCCCCATCTCTTGATGTTTGTTGTCTTCCCATCTCTTGATGTTATCTTCCCATCTCTATCTCTCGATGTCATCTCCCCATCTCTTGATGTCATCTCCCCATTTCTCGATGTCATCTTCCCATCTCTTGATGTTTGTTATCTCCCCATCTCTTGATGTTTTCTTCCCATATCTTGATGTTTATTATCTCCCCATCTCTTGATGTCATCTTCCCATATCTTGATGTTTATTATCTCCCCATCTCTTGATGTTTGTTATCTTCCCATCTCTTGATGTTTTCTTCCCATATCTTGATGTTTTCTTCCCATATCTTGATGTTTTCTTCCCATATCTTGATGTTTATTATCTCCCCATCTCTTGATGTTTATTATCTCCCCATCTCTTGATGTTTATTATCTCCCCATCTCTTGATGTCATCTTCCTATATCTTGATGTTTGTTATCTCCCCATCTCTTGATGTTTGTTATCTTCCCATCTCTTGATGTTATCTTCCCATCTCTTGATATTACCTTCCCATCTCTTGATGTTATCTTCCCATCTCTTGAAATTATCTTCCTATCTCTTGATGTCATCTCCCCATCTGTTGATGTTATCTCCCCATCTCTTGATGTTTTCTTCCCATATCTTGATGTTTATTATCTCCCCATCTCTTGATGTTTTCTTCCCATATCTTGATGTTTTCTTCCCATATCTTGATGTTTATTATCTCCCCATCTCTTGATGTTATCTTCCCATCTCTTGATGTTATCTTCCCATCTCTTGATGTTTTCTTCCCATATCTTGATGTTTATTATCTCCCCATCTCTTGATGTTTGTTATCTTCCCATCTCTTGATGTTATCTTCCCATGTCTTGATATTACCTTCCCATCTCTTGATGTTATCTTCCCATCTCTTGACTTTTGTTATCTCCCCATCTTTTGATGTTTGTTATCTCCCCATCTCTTGATGTTATCTTCCCATCTCTTGATGTTTGTTATCTCCCCATCTCTTGATGTTATCTTCCAGTATCTTGATGTTTGTTATCTTCCCATCTCTTGATGTTATCTTCCCATCTCTTGATGTCATCTTTCCATCTCTTGATGTTTGTTATCTTCCGATCTTTTGATGTTATCTTCCCATCTCTTGATGTCATCTTTCCATCTCTTGATGTTTGTTATCTTCCGATCTCTTGATGTTATCTTCCCATCTCTTGATGTTATCTTCCATCTCTTGATGCTATCTTCCCATCTCTACATTATCTTCCAGTATCTTGATGATTGTTATCTTCCCATCTCTTGATGTTATCTTCACATCTCTGTATGTTTGTTCTCTTCCAATCTCCTCCCCCTTATATTTCTATGTAATTGTTTGATTACTAACATTTTATATTTATTTTATTTTGGGGGTTGATTTTTTATTTCATGGTCATGATGTTTTGATGTTTTAATGTTTTTAGCTGCTGGTGAAGAAGCTGCAGCAAGAAGTGAAACATCTGAAGGCTGAACTAGCGATGCACGATACTCTGGTTAGTAGACATTGTTTTCATTAACTTGATATCCTTTGAACCCTCTGGGTTATAATTGGAGTGCATAGTTGTTATTGTTTTATATTAATTTAAGTGGAAATGTGTTTTCTGAGATGATTGATATGTGCGAAAAATACCATGGACAGATAGAAAAATGAATGAGACAGTTTTCAAGATGAAAACCATAAATTTATTAAAGAAATTAGACATTACCATTTGAGATGTTTTGGGCACATTATGTGGAGAAATAAACAGGAAAACTTGGTGATATATGGCAACTGGGAAACACACCATGGTGTGGTAAATGCAACCCTGGGACCGAGTATCCACCGGAATAAGTGGACAACTCTGCAGCTGAGCAGAGCAGGGCACTCACTTATCTTGACAGTCAGAAATGGCTGTCAAAGGCAGTGGTAAAAATCCCCAGTGTGAAAGAGGAAGGAACGGGGATACCACCGCATTATCTTCCCAAGATTTTAGTGAAGACTGAGATCTGTGGAGAGACATGAATGCCTAAATGAGCTGGCAGGGCACTTGATGATGATGATGCACTAAAGATGATCCTTGAACAACCAAAACAAACCTTTCAAGACAGACTATTAAATTTTTTGTGAATAATTTTGTCTACAGACAAACCGAAGTCTTGTGTCTTATGAGCCATTATCTGAGCAGCAGAGGTTTGACATACGTGGTCAAGTCAGGCAGTATCTAGCTGGGCACCTGTCAGAGCTAGAGGTAAGTATCTGAGAAGTAGACATGTGTGGCATGTTATTATAAGAAATAAACTGGAGAACTTGGTGACAACTGGCAAGATTGAGGAGAAAAGAACAAGGGAAAGGCAGAGAGGTAAATATTTGGACGGCTTGGCCATGTGGCATGGTTGAAACAAGAATACGGAGCTGATCCACGACTCTGATGATCGAGTGAGATGGCGAGGCATGACCGGCCACACTTACCAGCATGGCACAACTTGATGATGGATGGGTGTAATCAGATGTGAGAAATTATGGTCAAGTTAGTCCCTTGGCACATGAGAAAACATAGTTCCATTCAGATGCTGGTGTGTGGGATTAATCAAGTGTGAGAGATGCTGATGTATGGGATTAATAAGATGCGAGAGATATTAGTGTGTGGGATTAATCAGATGTGAGAGATATTAGTGTGTGGGATTAATCAGATGTGATATTAATGTGTGGGATTATCAAATATGAGAGGTACTAATGTGTGGGATTAATCAAATGTGAGAGGTACTAATGTGTGGGATTCATCAAATGTAAGAGATAGAGGTAAACTTGGCAGATACTAATGTGTGGGATTAATCAAATGTGAGAGATACTAATGTGTGGGATTAATCAAATGTGAGAGATAGAGGTAAACTTGGCATATACTAATTTGTTGGATTAATCAAATGTGAGAGATAGAGGTAAACTTGGCAGATACTAATGTGTGGGATTAATCAAATATGAGAGATATTAATGTGTGGGATTAATAAAATGTGAGAGATATTAATGTGTGGGATTAATCAAATGTGATACTAATGTGTGGGATTATCAAATGTGAGAGATACCAATGTGTGGGATTAATCAAATGTGAGAGATACTAATGTGTGGGATTAATCAAATGTAAGAGATAGAGGTAAACTTGGCAGATACTAATTTGTGGGATTAATCAAATGTGAGAGATAGAGGTAAACTTGGCAGATACTAATGTGTGGGATTAATCAAATGTCAGAGATAGAGGTAAACTTGGCAGACACTAATGTGTGGGATTATCAAATGTGAGAGATATTAATGTGTGGGATTAATCAGATGTGAGAGATATTAATGTGTGGATTAATAAGATGTGAGAGATATTAATGTGTGGGATTAATCAGATGTGAGAGATATTAATGTGTGGGATTAATCAGATGTGAGAGATACCAATGTGTGGGATTAATCAGATGTGAGAGATACCAATGTGTGGGATTAATCAAATGTGAGAGATATTAATGTGTGGGATTAATCAGATGTGGGGGATTAATCAGATGTAGAGATATTAATGTGTGGGATTAATCAGATGTGAGAGATATTAATGTGTGGGATTAATCAAATGTGAGAGATACCAATGTGTGGGATTAATCAACTGTGAGAGATATTAATGTGTGGGATTAATCAGATGGGAGAGATATTAATGTGTGGGATTCATCAGATGTGAGAGATATTAATGTGTGGGATTAATCAAATGTGTGAGATATTAATGTGTGGGATTAATCAGATGTGAGCGATATTAATGTGTGGGAGTAATCAGATGTGAGAGATATTAATGTGTGGGATTAATCAAATGTGAGAGATACCAATGTGTAGGATTAATCAAATGTGACAGATATTAATGTGTGGGATTAATCAGATGTGAGAGATATTAATGTCTCGAATTGATCAGATGTGAGAGATATTAATGTGTGGGATTAATCAGATGCGAGACATACCAATGTGTGGGATTAATCAAATGTGAGAGATAGAGGTAAACTTGGCAGATATTATTGTGTGGGATTAATCAAATGTGAGAGATTAAGATAGAAGTGGTAGAGACTAATGTTTGGGATTAATCAAATGTGAGAGATACCTGTAAAAGAAGTATGTGAATGAAAAATAATATGATGATGTCATTTCTTACCATGTGTTTGTCTCAACAGGTTGTCAACTTAAGGCAGATTCTGGGTACTTATGATGCTTTCAAAGAAATATATTGGTAGGTATTGAAAGTGACTGACTGACTGGCACCTTGCCATCTTGATAGAGGATAGTTTGTTACATTGTGCTTTTAAAACAAGCATATACTTCTCCATAGCATATACTCTGGGCTGAATTGTAGAAACATGCGTTGTGAATGCAACATGATCCCTCTCGCAGCCTGTCTAGTTTACTCCAGAGGAAAGGTAACACCAATACATCTGGACAAAGACAAGCTGCAGAAGGTGCTGGATCAGCAAAGCAATGCTCTAACTGTCCGCCTGTTGGAGCTTCGATCCTAGACCTGCTGTCAACCAAAGCTTAGAGTCTGGTCAGCCCTGTGATGTCATTTTGTCTTTAGGTTGTATTCCCTTGCACAAAGATAAGGCTTGTACCTCCAACTCCACTCCCACGCCCTGAGTCATTGTTGAAGTGGTTATAGAAATATATTTATAGTAATTGGCATTGGTCCGTGGTAGCACAGTGGTTGCTTGGCTTGCCTGCTGGTCGTGTGGTCATGTGTTCGAATCTCATCGAAACGGGTTTTTAAAAATGTTACCTGGGTTCCCACGCCAGTTGAGGTTAAATGAGTACTAGGAAATTTCATTGGAAGTAAAGACAGCTGTGTGACACTGACCAGGTACCCATTGAGTAGCTGAGTGGAGTAATTGAGAATCAAGCTAAGTAATCTTGTTTTCTTTATTGACAAAAACTTTGCTCAAAAGATTCTCTTCTGTGTCCATGATTTATATTATTTTTATTACATATTATTATTTACGTACTATATTTTTATTTTTATTAATAATTTATTTGTTTGTCTAACTTGTCAGTCATATTTCACGTGGATTCACTTTTGGCAGTGAGGGAAGCAACTCATTGCACTGTGAAGTGTGATAGTTAAAGCAATCAAGTGCAGCAAATAAACACTCAGTATGGATGTGAGTTATGGACAATTTTACAATCACTAATGAAAGAAAATTGGTGCTTTTGGGGTTTGTGTGTGTGTTTTTGTTGGCTTTAAACTCGAGCGAACTCCATACAAATGCTACTGCTCCTAGTGCACTGGACTGATTTTTGTGTGTGGGCCAGCTTTCCCTATTACCAGTGCCCCTCGCCATCAGGGGAACCCACTATGACTTCTGAGGTACTTGTAATTTACATCTCCAAGTCAAGGATGAGAAAGTTAACATTTTAGTCCAACTGATCGGTGTATAGGTTGAACCCGACTACCTCAGCATCAACACACCGGAAGTTTAAGAAAGAGCGTTCTTATCCATTCAGGTCATGCTGAACTCCAGTTTTTGTGGTTAAATACTACAGAAAAAGTTCTTTAAAAAATCATGGATCAAGAGAAGAAAAATTCTGGCCTTTCACATATCAACATTTTAAAAACTGACTTATAAATAGCTGCAACCCACGTCTTGTATATCAGGGAACTGTGAAAGTGTCACTATCCCCAAGTCACAGCATCAGCAGCTGAAAGAATACTTTTTACAAAATCTAAATAAATTTGAGCTGCAAATGCATTTTTGTCCTGGCTACTTTCAGTTCCATGGAGAAAGAGATGGAGGCTTCATTGAATGAGAAATACATGTTGGTGAATAAAAATGATCCAGCAGCCATTTATGAAGCTATACAGGTCAGTCATATTGTTATGCATTATGTCATCTGCATTTTCTTTCATATATATTATGTTTGGGTGATTAGTTTCTTGGTTGGTTTGGTAGGTGGGTGTATGGTTGATTTGTGTGGTTGGTTGATTGTCTAGGTGGTTGGTTGGTGTAGGTGGTTGGCTGGTTAATTGATTTGGTGGTAGGTTGGTTGGGTATTTGGATGTTTGTTTTTAGTTGGTTGGGATGGGTGGTTGATTAATTGCATGGTTGGTTTGGTGGAATGGGTTAGTTTATTGCATTTGTTGGTTGGTTCATTGTGTGGTTGGTTAATTCATTGTGTGGTTGGTTGGTTTATTGTGTTGTTAGTTCATTGTATGGTTGGTTGGATAGTTTTTTGGTTGGTTGGATAGATGGTTGGTTCATTGTATGGTTGGTTGGTTCCTTGTGTGGTTGGTTGGTTCCTCGTGTGTGTGTTTGATTCTTTGTGTGGTTGGTTGGTTTGGTGTGAGATTGGTTAGTTCATTGTATGGTTGGTTAGTTCTTTATGTCTTTGGTTGGGTGGTTGGTTAAGTGGGTGGTTGGTTGGTTAACTAATTAACTCATTCTGCATCAAGGGATACAGTATAAATTTGATTAGCACTAAATACATATTAAGCTATCATCATGTGCCCTGCAAAACGATGTTCATGTTCACATCCTCCTCCACAGATCTCACTTCCTGGTGTTCTCTTTCAGTTCCATTGATGATACCCCTCTATGTCACCATCTGTCCATCCAACATCATCTCTCAATCAGCCTTGCCTATGCTACTACTGATCTTGTCAGTCGCCGCTATCTGTTCCATTGTCTCTCTTCTCATTATCTGACCAGACAAGACAGTTTATTGCTTTCTTATGTTTGTATTCAGTCAGGTCTTAGTCAGATGTGACTGAGCTACCATATGACTACCTGCTTTCTGTTAGCGCCAAATGTTGGGCTGTGCTCACCAAACCCAACACTGCACATTGTGCCAGCGGCTTCAGGTGGAGAAACTCAATAGAGAGGGTATAAGTTGTACCCTAGTGTAAGGAAATGCAACGTAAGACTAAATATCATGGCAGGGCTGATCAGGCCCTAAGGCTTGGTCAGCAACTGGTCTAGGATGGAAGCTCTGACAGGTGAACAGTTAGAGCATTGCTTTGCTGATCAGGCAACTTCTGCAGCTTGTCTTCTGGGGTAAATAGGCAGGCCGAGAGGGGGTTCATGCTGCGTGGGCAACACATGGTCTATAAATTCAGCTAAGGTACATAACTCCATTTAACAAACTATCCTCAGCTTATAGGATAAGAGTGCTCGCTCTTAGAATCCAGTGCACTGATGACATGGGAGAGGGTTCAACCCTTAAACTGGCATTAAGTTGGACTTCAAGCAATGGCAATATACTGAGGGTAAAGTTGTCTAGATAACCCCCTGGGTTGTATTACAACATCCTACAAAGGACATGCCACATTGTCATTTTATATGTATATATTTGTTTATATATTTATATATATATATAAACAAATATTTATCCTCAGACTTTGACCATGCTGACGGTCAAGAAATCAGAAATTAAGGTTTGTGTCACCATGTTTTGGAAAATCTGGAACATTCATTTCTGTGTTTATTGACATCCATATTTCACTCTGCAACTACAATTTCCAATAGTTTTTGTTGCTCTTTTTCATTGTCATCAGTGAAACCTAGTTGAACATTCCCTATTCCGATCCCAAAGAGTGAGTCTGGAAGCATGTTGTATCCTTGTCTGGTCAGCTGGTTGTGAAGCTTCTGGCAGATTGTGACTCAGAGGATATCCAAGAGTTTTCAGCATTCTTCTGTACAACAACGTCTCTCAATCTCAACCAGATCTCATTCTCCTGTACAACCACATCTCTCAATCTCAACCAGATCTCATTCTTCTGTACAACCACATCTCTAAAGCTCAACCAGATCTCATTCTTCTGTACAACCACATCTCTGAAGCTCAGCTAGATCTCATTCTCCTGTACAACCACATCTCTCAATCTCAACCAGATCTCATTCTTCTGTACAACCACATCTCTCAATCTCAACCAGATCTCATTCTTCTGTACAACCACATCTCATTCTCCTGTACAACCACATCTCTCAATCTCAACCCGATCTCATTCTCCTGTACAACCACATCTCTCAATCTCAACCAGATCTCATTCTTCTGTACAAAACCCCATCTCTCAATCTCAACCAGATCTCATTCTCCTGTACAACCACATCTCTGAAGCTCAGCTAGATTCATTCTTCTGTACAACCACATTTTCTCAATCTCAACCAATCTCATTCTCCTGTACAACCACATCTCTCAAACTCAACCAGATCTCATTCTTCTGTACAACCACATCTCTCAATCTCAACCAGATCTCATTCTCCTGTACAATCACATCTCTCAATCTCAACCAGATCTCATTCTTCTGTACAACCACATCTCTCAATCTCAACCAGATCTCATTCTCCTGTACAACCACATCTCTCAATCTCATCCAGATCTCATTCTTCTGTACAATCACATCTCTCAGTCTCATCCAGATCTCATTCTTCTGTACAACCACATCTCTGAAGCTCAGCTAGATCTCATTCTTCTGTACAACCACATCTCTCAATCTCAACCAGATCTCATTCTTCTGTACAATCACATCTCTGAAGCTCAACCAGATCTCATTCTTCTGTACAACCACATCTCTCAATCTCAACTAGATCTCATTCTTCAGAACAACCACATCTCTCAATCTCAACTAGATCTCATTCTTCTGTACAATCAAAATCTCTCAATCTCAACCAGATCTCATCTCCTGTACAATCACATCTCTCAATCTCAACCAGATCTCATTCTCCTGTACAACCACATCTCTCAATCTCAACCAGATCTCATCTTCTGTACAACCACATCTCTCAATCTCAACCAGATCTCATTCTTCTGTACAACCACATCTCTCAATCTCAACCAGATCTCATTCTTCTGTACAACCACATCTCTCAATCTCAACCAGATCTCATTCTTCTGTACGACCACATCTCTCAATCTCAACCAGATCTCATTCTCCTGTACAATCACATCTCTCAATCTCAACCAGATCTCATTCTCCTGTACAATCACATCTCTCAATCTCAACCAGATCTCATTCTTCTGTACAATCACATCTCTCAATCTCAACCAGATCTCATTCTTCTGTACAACCATATCTCTCAATCTCAACCAGATCTCATTCTTCTGTACAACCACATCTCTCAATCTCAACCAGATCTCATTCTCCTGTACAATCACATCTCTCAATCTCAACCAGATCTCATTCTCCTGTACAACCACATCTCTCAATCTCAACCAGATCTCATTCTTCTGTACAATCACATCTCTCAATCTCAACCAGATCTCATTCTCCTGTACAATCACATCTCTCAATCTCAACCAGATCTCATTCTCCTGTACAACCACATCTCTGAAGCTCAACCAGATCTCATTCTTCTGTACAATCACATCTCTGAAGCTCAGCTAGATCTCATTCTTCTGTACAACCACATCTCTCATCTCAACCAGATCTCATTCTTCTGTACAATCACATCTCTCAATCTCAACCAGATCTCATTCTTCTGTACAACCACATCTCTCAATCTCAACCAGATCTCATTCTTCTGTACAATCACATCTCTCAATCTCAACCAGATCTCATTCTTCTGTACAATCACATCTCTCAATCTCAACCAGATCTCATTCTTCTGTACAACCACATCTCTCAATCTCAACCAGATCTCATTCTTCTGTACAACCACATCTCTCAATCTCAACCAGATCTCATTCTTCTGTACAACCATATCTCTCAATCTCAACCAGATCTCATTCTTCTGTACAATCACATCTCTCAATCTCAACCAGAACTCATTCTCCGTACAAAACCCTATCTCTCAATCTCAACCAGATCTCATTCTTCTGTACAATCACATCTCTGAAGCTCAACCAGATCTCATTTTTCTGTACAATCACATCTCTGAAGCTCAGCTAGATCTCATTCTTCTGTACAAGCATATCTCTCAATCTCAACCCGATCTCATTCTTCTGTACAACCATATCTCTCAATCTCAACCAGATCTCATTCTTCTGTACAATCACATCTCTCAATCTCAACCAGATCTCATTCTTCTGTACAACCATATCTCTCAATCTCAACCAGATCTCATTCTTCTGTACAATCACATCTCTCAATCTCAACCAGATCTCATTCTTCTGTACAATCATATCTCTCAATCTCAACCAGATCTATTTCTTCTGTACAATCACATCTCTCAATCTCAACCAGATCTCATTCTTCTGTACAACCATATCTCTCAATCTCAACCAGATCTCATTCTCCTGTACAACCACATCTCTCAATCTCAACCAGATCTCATTCTCCTGTACAACCACATCTCTCAATCTCAACCAGATCTCATTCTTCTGTACAACCACATCTCTCAATCTCAACCAGATCTCATTCTCCTGTACAACCACATCTCTGAAGCTCAGCTAGATCTCATTCTTCTGTACAACCACATCTCTCAATCTCAACCAGATCTCATTCTTCTGTACAATCACATCTCTCAATCTCAAACCCGATCTCATTCTTCTGTACAATCAAATCTCTCAATCTCAACCAGATCTCATTCTTCTGTACAACCACATCTCTCAATCTCAACCAGATCTCATTCTTCTGTACAACCACATCTCTCAATCTCAACCAGATCTCATTCTTCTGTACAACCATATCTCTCAATCTCAACCAGATCTCATTCTTCTGTACAATCACATCTCTCAATCTCAACCAGATCTCATTCTCCTGTACAACCATATCTCTCAATCTCAACCAGATCTCATTCTTCTGTACAATCATATCTCTGAAGCTCAACCAGATCTCATTCTTCTGTACAATCACATCTCTGAAGCTCAGCTAGATCTCATTCTTCTGTACAAGCATATCTCTCAATCTCAACCAGATCTCATTCTCCTGTACAATCACATCTCTCAATCTCAACCAGATCTCATTCTCCTGTACAATCACATCTCTCAATCTCAACCAGATCTCATTCTTCTGTACAATCACATCTCTCAATCTCAACCAGATCTCATTCTTCTGTACAACCATATCTCTCAATCTCAACCAGATCTCATTCTTCTGTACAACCACATCTCTCAATCTCAACCAGATCTCATTCTCCTGTACAATCACATCTCTCAATCTCAACCAGATCTCATTCTTCTGTACAATCACATCTCTCAATCTCAACCAGATCTCATTCTCCTGTACAATCACATCTCTCAATCTCAACCAGATCTCATTCTCCTGTACAACCACATCTCTGAAGCTCAACCAGATCTCATTCTTCTGTACAATCACATCTCTCAATCTCAACCAGATCTCATTCTTCTGTACAACCACATCTCTCAATCTCAACCAGATCTCATTCTTCTGTACAATCACATCTCTCAATCTCAACCAGATCTCATTCTTCTGTACAACCACATCTCTCAATCTCAACCAGATCTCATTCTTCTGTACAATCACATCTCTCAATCTCAACCAGATCTCATTCTTCTGTACAATCACATCTCTCAATCTCAAACCCGATCTCATTCTTCTGTACAAACCCCATCTCTCAATCTCAACCAGATCTCATTCTTCTGTACAATCACATCTCTCAATCTCAACCAGATCTCATCTTCTGTACAACCATATCTCTCAATCTCAACCAGATCTCATTCTTCTGTACAATCACATCTCTCAATCTCAACCAGATCTCATTCTTCTGTACAACCATATCTCTCAATCTCAACCAGATCTCATTCTTCTGTACAATCATATCTCTGAAGCTCAACCAGATCTCATTCTTCTGTACAATCACATCTCTGAAGCTCAGCTAGATCTCATTCTTCTGTACAAGCATATCTCTCAATCTCAACCAGATCTCATTCTTCTGTACAACCATATCTCTCAATCTCAACCAGATCTCATTCTTCTGTACAATCACATTTCTCAATCTCAACCAGATCTCATTCTTCTGTACAACCATATCTCTCAATCTCAACCAGATCTCATTCTTCTGTACAATCACATCTCTCAATCTCAACCAGATCTCATTCTTCTGTACAATCATATCTCTCAATCTCAACCAGATCTCATTCTTCTGTACAATCACATCTCTCAATCTCAACCAGATCTCATTCTTCTGTACAACCACATCTCTCAATCTCAACCAGATCTCATTCTTCTGTACAATCACATCTCTCAATCTCAACCAGATCTCATTCTCCTGTACAACCACATCTCTCAATCTCAACCAGATCTCATTCTTCTGTACAACCACATCTCTCAATCTCAACCAGATCTCATTCTCCTGTACAACCACATCTCTCAATCTCAACCAGATCTCATTCTCCTGTACAACCACATCTCTCAATCTCAACCAGATCTCATTCTTCTGTACAACCACATCTCTCAATCTCAAACCCGATCTCATTCTCCTGTACCCAAACCCCATCTCTGAAGCTCAGCTAGATCTCATTCTTCTGTACAACCACATCTCTCAATCTCAACCAGATCTCATTCTCTGTACAAAACCCCATCTCTCAATCTCAACCAGATCTCATCTTCTGTACAACCACATCTCTCAATCTCAACCAGATCTCATTCTCCTGTACAACCACATCTCTGAAGCTCAGCTAGATCTCATTCTTCTGTACAACCACATCTCTCAATCTCAACCAGATCTCATTCTCCTGTACAATCACATCTCTGAAGCTCAGCTAGATCTCATTCTTCTGTACAACCACATCTCTCAATCTCAACCAGATCTCATTCTTCTGTTCAATCACATCTCTGAAGCTCAACCAGATCTCATTCTTCTGTACAACCACATCTCTCAATCTCAACTAGATCTCATTCTTCTGAACAACCACATCTCTCAATCTCAACCAGATCTCATTCTTCTGTACAATCACATCTCTCAATCTCAACCAGATCTCATTCTCCTGTACAACCACATCTCTCAATCTCAACCAGATCTCATTCTTCTGTACAACCACATCTCTCAATCTCAACCAGATCTCATTCTCCTGTACAACCACATCTCTCAATCTCAACCAGATCTCATTCTCCTGTACAACCACATCTCTAAAGCTCAACCAGATCTCATTCTTCTGTACAACCACATCTCTCAATCTCAACCAGATCTCATTCTCCTGTACAACCACATCTCTGAAGCTCAGCTAGATCTCATTCTTCTGTACAACCACATCTCTCAATCTCAACCAGATCTCATTCTCCTGTACAACCACATCTCTCAATCTCAACCAGATCTCATTCTTCTGTACAACCACATCTCTCAATCTCAACCAGATCTCATTCTCTGTACAACCACATCTCTGAAGCTCAGCTAGATCTCAATTTTTCTGTACAACCACATCTCTCAATCTCAACCAGATCTCATTCTTCCCGTACAACCACATCTCTGAAGCTCAGCTAGATCTCATTCTTCTGTACAACCCATCTCTCAATCTCAACCAGATCTCATTCTTCTGTACAATCAACATCTCTAAGCTCAACCAGATCTCATTCTTCTGTACAACCACATCTCTCAAACTCAACTAGATCTCATTCTTTCTGAACAAACCCCATCTCTCAATCTCAACTAGATCTCATTCTTTTTGTACAATCACATCTCTCAATCTCAACCAGATCTCTTCTCCTGTACAACCACATCTCTGAAGCTCAACCAGATCTCATTCTTCTGTACAATCACATCTCTGAAGCTCAGCTAGATCTCATTCTTCTGTACAATCACATCTCTCAATCTCAACCAGATCTCATTCTTCTGTACAATCAAATTCTCAATCTCAACCAGATCTCATTCTTCTGTACAACCACATCTCTGAAGCTCAACCAGATCTCATTCTCCTCTACAATCACATCTCTGAAGCTCAGCTAGATCTCATTCTTCTGTACAATCACATCTCTCAATCTCAACCAGATCTCATTCTTCTGTACAATCACATCTCTCAATCTCAACCAGATCTCATTCTTCTGTACAACCATATCTCTCAATCTCAACCAGATCTCATTCTTCTGTACAATCACATCTCTCAATCTCAACCCGATTCATTCTTCTGTACAACCCCATCTCTCAATCTCAACCAGATCTCATTCTTCTGTACAACCCCAAACTCTCAATCTCAACCAGATCTCATTCTTCTGTACAATCACATCTCTCAATCTCAACCAGATCTCATTCTTCTGTACAACCACATCTTTCAATCTCAACCAGATCTCATTCTCCTGTACAGTCACATCTCTCAATCTCAACCAGATCTCAATCTCCTGTACAACCACATCTCTCAATCTCAACCAGATCTCATTCTTCTGTACAACCACATCTCTCAATCTCAACCAGATCTCATTCTTCTGTACAACCACATCTCCAATCTCAACCAGATCTCATTCTTCTGTACAAACCACATCTCTCAATCTCAACCAAACTCATTCTTCTGTACAACCACATCTCTCAATCTCAACCAGATCTCATTCTCTGTACAATCACAAACTCTAATCTCAACCCGATCTCATTCTCCTGTACAATCACATCTCTCAATCTCAACCAGATCTCATTCTTCTGTACAACCATATCTCTCAATCTCAACCAGATCTCATTCTTCTGTACAATCACATCTCTCAATCTCAACCAGATCTCATTCTTCTGTACAATCACAAACTCTGAAGCTCAGCTAGATCATTCTTCTGTACAACCACGTCTCAAACTCAACCCGATCTCATTCTCCTGTACAACCACATCTTCAATCTCAACCAGATCTCATTCTTCTGTACAACCACATCTCTCATAACCAGATCTCACTTCTGTCAACACATCTCTAAGCTCACCAGATCTCATTTTGTACAACACATTCTGAAGCTCAGCTAGATTCATTCTCTGTACAACCATCTCTCAATCTCAACCAGATCTCATTTCGTACACCACATCTCTCAATCTCAACCAGACTATTCTTCTGTACACCAATCTATTCTCCTGTAAACCACATCTCTCAATCTCAACAGATCTCATTTCCTGTACAACACATCTCTGAAGCTCAGCTAGATTCATTCTTTGTAAACACATCTCTCATCTCAACCAGATCTCATTCTCGTACAACCACATCTTCAATCTCAACCAGATCATTTCGTACAACCATATCTCTCATCTCACAGATCTCATCTTGTACAATCATATCTGAAGCTCAACCAGATCTCATTTCTGTACAATCCTCTCTGAAGCTCAGCTAGATTCATCTTCTGTAAAGATATCTCCAACCAACCAGATCATTCTTGTACAAATATCTTCAATCCAACAATCTCATTCTTCTACAATCCATTCTCAATCTCAACAGATCTATTCTTCTGTACAACCAATCTCTCAATCTCAACAGATTCATTCTCTGTACAATACATCTCTCAATCTCACCAGATTCATCTCGACAATCATATCTTCAATCTCAACAGATCTCATTCTTCGTACAATACATTTCAATCTCAACCGATCTATTCTTCTGTACAACATATCTTCACTACAGATTCATCTTCTGTACAATACATCTCTCATCTCACCAGATCTCACTTCTGTACAATCACATCTCTGAAGCTAGCTAGATCATTTTCTGTACAACAAGTCTCTCAATCTCCAACCCGATCCATTCTCCTGTACAACCACCTCCAATCTCAACCAATCTCATTTTCTGTACAATACATCTCTAATTCAAAACCCGATTCATTCTCCCTTTCAACCATCTCTCAATTTACCAGACTCATTCTTCTGTACAACCACATCTCTCAATCCAACAGATCTCATTCCTGTACAACAATCTCTCAATCTAACCAGATCTCATTCTCCGTACAACCACATCTCTCAATCCAACCAGACTCACTCTGTACAAC
>JACEFZ010028371.1:282500-358456 GCA_014155875.1 Cepaea nemoralis | reverse complement strand
AAGCATCTTTTTTTTATGTTGACTTTGGGTCATTCAAATGTGCCTTGAGGAGAAGATGTTTCTCGGCCAGCAATTGGTTGATGTCTTCGGAATTTTCATCAAACCAGTCTTTTGGGGGGCTGGACCCAGGATTTCCATAGCAGTGTTGTAAATTGTGTCCTTTAGGGCTCTCCATTCTGTTTCTGTATCCTGTTTAGCTTCAGCATTGGGCTTGAGGCGGTCTTCCAGCATATTTTCAAATGACTGCTGCATTTTCTTGCTGTTTAGGCGGGTGACATTTAGCTTTGTTTGCATTTTCGCCCCTTGAGGACGCCGTGGTGGCCTGATGTGGATGTTCATTTTCGAGACAATGAGACGATGGTCTGTCCAACATTCGGCACCACACATGGATTTTGTCACTCGAACGTCTTGTCTGTCACTCCTCCTGACGATGACATAGTCAATGAGGTGCCAGTGTTTCGAGCGAGGGTGCATCCACGATGTCCTGTTTCTCATGGGGAGACGGAAAATTGTGTTCGTAATCACGAGACCATGTTCGGCACATGTCTGAAGGAGGCGGAGTCCATTGCTGTTACAATTTCCGACTCCATGCTTTCCAATAATGCCACTCCAAGAGGTGGTGTCCGTGCCTACTCTGGCATTGAAATCCCCAAGGAGTATAAGTTTGTCTCCTTTGGGAACAGATGTTAATACACTGTGCAGGTCCTCATAGAACTTGTTCTTGACATCATCTTCGTTGGTCATAGTTGGTGCGTAGACACTCACAATGGTTGCGTGCTTCCTTCCATTCAGCAGAGGCAACTTCATGGTCATGAGCCTGTCGTTTATAGCCTTTGGAAATCCAGCTAATTTGCCGACCAGGGCCGACTTAACGGCAAATCCCACACCGGATTGGCGTCTTTCCTCGCTTTTCCTTCCACTCCAGAAAAATGTGTAGCCGGCACCAATTTCACAGATTTGGCCTTCTTCTGCAAGTCGTGTCTCGCTCAAGGCTGCAATGTCGATGTTGTACCTGCCCAGCTCTCTCCCAATCAGTGCTGTTTGTCTCTCTGGACCCGACGCGCCGTCTCTGTCAAGTAGGGTGCGTACATTCCAAGTTCCAATTGTTAAGGGAATATGGTTTACTCTTTTAGCTTTGCTTGTTTTATCTTTCTTTGTATGTCGACCGCAGTTAAGGGTACCCACCAACCGCGGCTAGCTGGTTAGGTAGTGATGAAGCAGACAATGTTTAGGGCACCTTTTCTAGCCCCTTCCTCATGCTATGGAGGTGAGCAGTGTGTTCCTATAGAGGGCTGCTCAGTCGCTCAGGGGGCTGCCGAATCCCACTGCTGCTCCGGTCAGTAGAAGACGACCATATGGCCTGAGCCGCCTGTGTGCAGGTCTGCGACTACGGCTGCCAGCGTACCCACGCCTGCCGCTTTGCCGCTCGCACATCGCCACAGGGCTTGAAGGTGATATGTGACGTTGGATGAAGAATGACTTGCGCGATGACTTGGATTAAAGTGAGGAAGAGTTGCGCAATTCGTCGACCTCACTCTCTCGCCTGAGTCCATCTGAGTCCAGTGGCAAGACAAGTCGAGACGATTGGAGACGAATACAGGTGCAGTGGATGACCAGGGCGCTCTACGTGCCTTGCCGTGCTCATTACGTTCCACAACGCTTTGCAGGTAAACGCCGTCTTGCCCGTTGAATCAGGAATGATTTCTTCCGCGCAGTCTGCCGAATCCTGTCTTCACATGCTGGGTAGGCATACCCTAGTTTACCTCTTGGTTTGACACCAAATCGGATACCCATGCCTGGTTTAGCCAGCCTCTCACAGCTGTTGCCCGGGGGGTGGCCGCTGTCGCATGCTGACAGCTACTAGGAGCCACAGGCACGAGCTGGGTGTCAGACTTGGACCAGTGGGGGATGGGTCCTGAAAGGACATGAGAGCCATCCTTACCAAAGGTGCTACCAATGCCTGACACCCCGTACCCCCCAGTTCGCAGTTAATCACAATATCACAGTATACATCAACAAGTCATCATACACATAACTATCACAGCATAACTCTATCAAACTATCTCGTTAATCAACAATCTCTAGAGTCAACTTAGTTTCTGTATATCTCGTCCCCCTTAAGCTAAACCCTACTTCTTGTCTGCTGTCCAGTATTCGTCTGCCCCAAGGGCAGGCTTCGGGTGGACACGGAGTATGACTCCCCTTGAGCTTCTCGTGAAAGTGGTCCCTGCACGCTTCCGGCGGGTTCCACCCATGTCACCGAAGCAGTAGGCACACTGACCCCTCGTTCTAGAAGGCCCGAAATTGTTCGGGCACTCGAGCTGTCGCAATTACTTCCCTTCTTAGGGTTTCTATATTGGTGTTCTATCCCTCATATCTATCCCCTATATCTCTATATCCATATATGCTTTATGTGAGACCTTGACACTGTTAAAAGGTGTTTAGTGGAGATAACTGCACTTAAAATAAACCTCATATGTGAAAAATGTCATTAATAAATTAAACATGCAGTACCTGTTCATCTGTTAATTTACATGTAAACAGTCACTTCATCTCTCTTAGATCATACATCAGCCTAGATCATAACTTAGATCATACATCAGCTTAGATTATAACTTAGATCATACATCAGCCTAGATCATAACTTAGATCATACATCAGCTTAGATTATACATGAGCACATTAATCATTCTTCTTCTCCATCTTTCGTTCACTTGAAATTGATTGTCTATAGCTGCAATGTTTCTTCTTCTTCTTCTTCGTTCATCCGGAGTTTTTTTTTCGGATGTGATTGCGTTGTGCCTGTTTACAGCAGAGCTGCGTTCTTGCGCCGTTAGGCCGACACATCCGACTTCTGCGGGCATTTGTTGACCGGGTTAACCTTCCCGGGCTGCAATGTTTGATTGTTTTGATTACATATATGCGTCTGTTCAATACCTTGTATGTTCACGAGGCTATTAATTATTTACTTTTGTGTGTTTCAGAAACACATTCATGGTCTCCAAATAGTCCTTACCTCTCCATACAAGAGCTTTCACGAAAGTGGCCATATGACAGCATAGACATGAAGGTTGTGAAACAAGAACTATTGGATGTTCCATGTGAGGACAGGAGTCTCAGTAAAATGGTAGACATAGCTGGAGGTAACATCATTCAAGAAATGACAGAACACAGTAACTCAGAATCAAGAATGGTTGAGAACAGTTGTAAGACATCAGTAAAACATGAAAATTGTTGTCAAATGTCAGAAAATGTGTCTTCTGTGATTGATACAAACAAACAATCTCTGGCTATTGAGAATATACAGCAGCAAAATAAGGAAACACAAGAAAAACATACACAAAGCTTTTCACAGTCTCTAGATGACATTTTTGATTATGTCCGTTATAGCTCTCAAGGGACTCACACAGGAGACTTGTCTGATGCTTCTAGTCCAAATGTTTTTGTAGACAGATATAAGAGAACACATACTAAAGGGATGTCAAACAAATGTAATAAATGGGATGGTCTTTTGATTCAAGATGACCATCTTGAGCTGCCTAAAGAACATGAATCACAAGAGAATACATACAGGAGAGAAACCTTACAAGTGTGATGATAGTGGTGCTTCTTTTAATCAAGCTGGCTATCTGACGACTCACAAGAGAACACATTCAGGAGAGAAATCTTACATGTGTGATGATTGTGGTACTTCTTTTACACAAGCTGGCAGTCTGACGACCCACAAGAGAACACATACAGGAGAGAAACCTTACATGTGTGATGATTGTGGTACTTCTTTTACACAAGCTGGCCATCTGACGACCCACAGGAGAACACATACAGGAGAGAGACCCAACAAGTGTGATTTTTGTGGTGCTTGCTTTAATGGAGCTGGCCATCTGAAGGCCCATAAGAGAACACATACAGGAGAGAAACCTTACAAGTGTGATGTTTGTAGTGCTTCTTTTACTTATGCTGGCAGTTTGAAATACCATAAGGGAAAACATACAGGAGAGAAACATTACAAGTGTGATGATTGTGGTGCTTCTTTTACTCTAGCTGGCCATCTGAAGGACCATAAGAGAAAACATACAGGAGAGAAACCTTACAATTGTGATGTTTGTAGTGCTTCGTTTACTTATGCTGGCAGTTTGAAATACCACAAGATAACACATACAGGAGAAAAACCTTACAAGTGTGATGACTGTGGTGCTTCTTTTACTATAGCTGGCACTCTGAAGGACCATAAGAGAACACATACAGGAGAGAAACCTCACAAGTGTGATGTTTGTGGTGCTTCTTTTACTCATACTTATAGTCTGAGGGTCCATAAGAGAAAACATACAGGAGAGAATCCTTACAAGTGTGATGTTTGTGGTGCTTCTTTTACTCAAGCTGGTAGTTTGAAGGTCCATAAGAGTACACATACAGGAGAGAAACCTTACAAGTGTGATGACTGTGTTGCTTCCTTTACTCAAGCTAGCCATCTGAAGGACCATAAGAGAACACATACAGGAGAGAAACCTTACATGTGTGATGTTTGTGGTGCTTGCTTTAGTCGAGCTGGCCATATGAAGCACCATAAGAGAACACATGCAGGAGAGAAAGCTTACAAGTGTGATGACTGTGGTGCTTCTTTTACTCAAGCTTTTAATCTGAAGGTCCATAAGAGAACACATACAGGAGAGAAACCTTACAAGTGTGATGACTGTGTTGCTTCTTTTACTCAAGCTGGCCATCTGATGTACCACAAGAGAACACATACAGGAGAGAAACCTTACAAATGTGATGTTTGTGGTACTTCTTTTACTCATGCTGGCAGTTTGAAATACCACAAGGTAACACATACAGGAGAGAGACCTTACAAGTGTAATGATTGTGGTGCTTCTTTTACTCAGACTTTTAATCTGAAGAAGCATATGAGACTGCATCATCATCATGTGCTCTGCCAACTACCATAGGTGGTCATGTATCTCTTCAGATCTCGGTCCCTGTTCAGAATCAACTCTGCTGATAATATTCCTCAATGTCACCAAACAGTCCATCCAGCATGATCTTTCTCTGTCTGCCCATGTCTCTTTCCCCACTAATCTTTCTGGTCATCACTATGCTTTCCCATGCTTCTCTTATTATCACAATACTAAAGAATGCTATTGTCTCTGATAGTTATATATAATGTTTTACTTTCATTACCCTCTTCCAGGCAACCATTGTTAAGTTACTCTGACAATCCAAGACATGTTATCGAAACCAACAAAATTTTACTTAGATCCTTAAAGCAGCCACCCTACGGAATTGGATGCAAAAGTGAGGACGGATATTTAGGCACTTTTAGATAGTAAATTCATTAATGTGGTGATTGCACAGTTAGTCATTTCATGGGGCTCATAAACCTGCAACTTTATGGCCTTCCTAAATTGTACAGGCCTGGGGTACCACTGAGATCGATTTAATCTATGCTCAACTCTTCCAACACAGGATGGTGAAATGGCATGCAGAAAGTGCTAAACCAGAGTGACAATCCTTCAGCCCCTTACTATTCAAAGATTAATTTGAACTGGTCAAACTACTGGATACTATCGATCTTAAACTATAGCGAGTGGTGTCAATAGATATGGCCTCTATTTTCACTGACGTTCCCATGGAAGAAACATTGATCATCATCTGTGATCACATAAAAGAAAAGAATCAAAAGTTAGGCCTACCGACATAAAAATTCAAGAAATTACTACTGCTATGCACATCTAATATTAAATTACTCCCCCGATGTGTCTCCACCTTGATGTGGTGGGGGAGCTTGCGTGTCCCATCGACCCCATTTGCCTGCCGATGGTTGAAAAACTACATATCGGACAGCTTATGGGATAGGGACCAGACTAAGAGAGACACAACCTGCTGCTCTGCAGATAGGCTGAGGATAGCAGTCAAAAATTTTAATCAGGTGCACGAAGGCAGAAGTTCTTGGCCGGACAAAACTCTTAAGGCTCCCTGTCGAGGGCTGTGGCTGAACGCCACTAAGCCACAAACCCTCGGATCTGAGAGCCGGGCCGATACCCACCAACCGAAAAATAGAGGCGTGATACTGAGCAAGCTACATGCTCAGGTCTGATACATGTTCGAAGGCTCTCAGCTGGGGGATATGAGAGATTCCCGGATGAGAGGGCCAGGCCGTTTCTCGTTCATTGCTGCACAAAGGTAAGGTGCTGAGCCGGCAGCACATGTAGCCTACCTCGTGAGCGAGTACAAAAAGTCAGAAAAGTGCCCAGTCGAAGGAAATGGTTACGAAAACTGTCTGTATCTAACTCATAGAGAGTGTAGACAAAAGTGGAAGAACGTCTCAATGACGCGAAATGGAACGCACGGCGAGCGAACCTATTGCGTGGTCTGAAGTCAAAAGCAAAAGCGTACCGAGTGGATGTCGCTCGCAGTCTGACCGCTCCTTGTGTGTGCTTGAGCGATCGGTGGCAAGCGAGATGCCCAACACAGGGAAGGGAGGAACTAAAGCAGCCATGAGTAGGACGTGGCAACTCCTCGGGTGAGCCCAGTCACAGAGCAATATGTGCCGGCTCTGCAATTATGGAAGCCTCCTTGGATAGCGAGGGAATGCCCATGGTCTGCCCCTGCCTTCTCTTGAGGGCCGACCGCGATGTCGTTGATCGTTCTATCTTGACCAGCTGAGATGTTGGCGACATCACAACAGTCTAACGTGCCTCGAAACCAAGGAAGGCTAACCTCATTAAAAAATGCCCGCCGGAAGTGTCGTCCTACGGGTGGCAAACTAAAAATTGACACTACGCAATTACGTCCGAGTGAAATGTCTCGTCTGAATGTCTCTCGTGCTAGGAACAGCTCTGACTACCTAGTTTCAGAATGCCGCTCTTGTTCGGAACAGCTCTGACTAGGTAGTTTTCAGAATGTCTGTCGTGCCTGGAACAGCTCTGACGGGCGCAACGACAAGCACATGTCCGAAAACTCGCTGAGTGAATGCCGTCTGCAAACCTGTCTGTTTTGTGTGGGAATGGCCCGGGGCAAACGAAATGACCAATATATTGAAGTGAGGATTTAAAGCAGCCATGAGCAGGACGTGACGATTTCCCTCGGTGAGCCCAGAACCAGGGCGCTATGTGTCGGCCCTGCCACTATGGAAGCAACCTTGGATGGCGGAAAATGCTATGGACTGTCCCTGCCTTCCTTTGAGGGATGACCGTTGTCTTTGACCGTTCAACCTTGGCCAGCAGGGTTGTAGATGGCACCACAAAAGTGAGAGTCTCCCAGGAATGCTACCTGGTCAAAAAAGCACGCTATTGTCGGATGTGTTGGCCTACGGGTTTCGGCCCAAGGGCGCATAACAGACACACCACAATCACATCTGAAAAAACACTCCGGATGAACGAAAAGAAGAAGAAGAAGATATTAAATTAATTATTCTTTGAAACATTGTACCACCAAATTGACAGTGGTCATGAGGAGTCATCTAGGTTCCATTCTAGCAGACATCTTTATGGTGAACTCAGAAAAACAAAGTCTCAAATATTAAGGACCTAGTTCTAAACCGCTCGTATGTGGACGATATATTATTCATCCCAGAAACCAGACAACAGGCTGAATCATTCCACTCCATCATGAACCAAGCCCACAAGAACATTTCTTTGTCTGCTGACCATGTTCATAACCTATATAGACAACACATGTAAAGAAACCAGCTGCAAGAACAGTGCATGATGAGAACACAGAAGAACCATCTCCAAATTACACCATTAGAGAACTGTTTGCGGACGACCAAGCACCAGTAGCAAAATTAGAAGCTGAATTACAAGACCACATGAATAGTCTAAACGAACTGTGTAGGGAACATAACATGAAAATTAGGCAAGGTAAAACAGAGGTAATGACTATAACTAAAGAAGAAAAAAAAAAATTCCACCTAAATGAGACACCCCCTGAAACAAGTAAAGAAGTTCAAGTACTTGGGAAGTGTAATATCAAATGGCAAATCAGAAGACGAGATCGAAATACATGCAATAGGCAAACCAACTCATTGGACAAATGACACCAATACCAAAGACAAACATGTATCAATAGTTACTAAAAAAGCACTTTGAAACACAATCATCTTAAAAACTCTATGCTACCAATGCCAAACCTGGACAATGACAGAAAAAGAGAAAAGAAGAATCACAACAACAGAAATGAAACTCCTGAGAAGAATACTCAATGTATCAAGGAGAGATACGATCAGAAATGAAGAAATCAGGACTAAAGTGGGGGTTATAGCAGTGCTAGATTTTATTAGAAGGCATCAAGTAAAATAGTTTGGCCATGCAACTAGGTTACCACTACAGTATACCACAACAAGTATGATGTACAGATCAGATGGGAGCAGAGGAAGAGGCCGACTACATAAACAATGGACGACTACATAAACAATAGACGGAGGGAATAGCAGAGTTCATGGAATATCAATACATTAAGCCCATAAGTGGGCAGCTCTCCCGCTGTTTGTACTTTACCCTCGACACCACAAGGTACAAGAGGAACATGATATGAGATGATCATGAACATAATTACACCTATCATTCTAGTAAAATAGCATTCAACATTGCAATACATCCAACCATCAAAGGAACATTGACCAATACTAACCCCCCACCACAAACCACCCCCCAACCAAAACACAACCACCAACCCAACCACCACACACCCAACACAAACACCACCCAAACAACCAACACCCACAAACCCAACAACCAAACCCCCACCAAACCACACCACAACCCCACCAAACGCCCTGGTCTGGTCTCACCGAGGGAAATCGCACATCCTGCTCATGCTCTTTTAACTCCTCACTTCAATATATTGGTCGATTTTCGTTTTGCCCCTGCCATTCCCGGCACAAACGAACGAGGGTTTGCAGACGCATTCCAACTCAGTCGAGTTTTCAGACATGTGCTTGTCTTGCGCTCCGTCAGAGCTGTTCAGGCACGACAGACTTCGAAAACTACCTATCAAGCTGTTCCGACAAGAGCGGCATTCAAGAAACTAGGTAGTCGACAGAGTTGTTCCTGAGCACTAGAGACAATCGGACGAGACATTTCACTCAAAGTCATGTGTAGTGTCAATTTTTAGTTGCCACCGTAGGCCGACGCTTCCGGCGGGCAGTTTTTAATGGGTTAGGCCTTCCTCAGGGTTTCGGACTCTTGTTTTCTGGCTTCCACACAGCAAGCTTTCGCTTCAGGCTGCACATAATGGATTCGCAGGACAGGCGTTCCTTTCCGTGTCAACAAGACAATTTTCCCCCTTTGACTACACTCACTCCATGGTATGGTTACAGACTATCGGACGTCTGCGGAACGTCGATGGACCGAAGGTGTTTTTCCACATTTTTTACTCGCTCGACGAGTTAGGCTACATTGCGCCGGCTCAGCACCTTACCTCCGTGCATCCCTGTGGGCAAGTAACAGTCCAGGCCCTTTCATCTGGGGATACCTCCTATCCCCCAGCTTAAGAGCCATCGAACAATCTGCCGCCGAGCATGTTAGCGTTCTCACACATCATCGACATTCTGATGTAGGTTTGTGTCGGCCAGCTCTCACTTCTGAGAGTTTTATGGCTTAAGAACGTTCAGTCCATACACCTCGGATGGAGCCTTATAGGTGATGTCCGGACTGAAGATTTTAGGGATCGTTTTTTGCCTTGATTTTTTGACTGCTGTCCTCAGTCTTACCTGCAGAGAGCAGGTTGTGTCTCTCTTAGTCTGGTCCCTATCCCACGAGCTCCGGAAATTGGTAGTTTTCATCCATCTGCAGCACATGTGTCGATGGGAACATGCAAGCGCCCCCACCACCGCAAGGTGGAGACGATCGGGGAAGATACCTGTTTAAATAGCTTTGGCCCCTATTCAAATACAAGCGTGACTGGTAGGAACTCTGTTTAATCGAGCTAGAATAATTTGCTGTGATGAACACATAAAGAAGACCAGAAACTCTTAACATAATCTACCTTCACATGGATATACAGCTGACTTCATCAAGCATCATACCAGCCACCCGAACCTACTCCACAGAATCATTCATGTTCCAGACCTCAGATGTTGCAACTAACTTTCGAGGCGGACACTAATGAACAATATATTATACAGCGTGCATTTTTTGCTAAAACAGTGATCAGATATAAAATCACCTCGGTACTTAACCCTCATCTGTGAAGAATTATTGTCTCTGTACACCAAATCTGACTACATTTATCAAGTTCAGTTGCGTGCCAAGCAACTTACACAAGTAGAATGGAAAGACAATGTAGCGAGTATCCAAACATGTACCAGTAAGGGTGGAAAACAGATTTAATCAGTCTTCATGAATCCCTGTGTGGTCGGCAGGTCATGGAATGCTTAGACCAATGATTTTGAGATATTTGTTTAATAGCCATCATAGAGTTTTAAAAAAAAAGAGACATCTTGTATATTGTATTTTGTGAACAATAAATGATTGCTCATTCACATCAAGGTTTTAGTAATTAGATGGTTCCAGCCATTTGTGTACACATACAACGACTTCATTTTAAATGTGCAATTACTATGGATAAAACTGATGCTCCATATTCAAACAATATCAGTTACTGTGTGTTTTAAGTATTTCAGCACTAGTATCATTCGTTTATTCATTTCATATGATATGTAACTCTGCAGTATGGACCTGATGAGATGCAATGAAATATGCCAGGCAATAAATTGGACAACATATTGTTTGTGGTTTCTGTGTTTAAACTTTAGAAGTATATTAATTTTGATTTCTGTTTAATTCAAACTTTAACTCGTTGGGGCTGGTGTGGTTCGCAAGATCAGTCCTGCATCTGGTGTTAGTTGTCTCAGATGGCTGTGTGAGGTGCACCCAATGGGGAACTTCCTAACTGACGCAAGTTAGCGAGGCAGGCATTTCGAGAAAGTGACCGCAGCGCGAAGCCAGAGTCATAGTTTGAGCGGGCAAAAGGGCAATTTTTGTATGACCGTCGTTCGACAGTCTTGATAAGCTCTCTCTCTCTCTCTCTCTCTCTCTCTCTCTCTCTCTCCTCTCTCTCTCTCTCTCTCCTCATCTCTCTCTCTCTCTCTCTCTCTCTTCTCCTCTCTCTCTTCTCTCTCTCTCTCTCTCTCTCTCTCTCTCTCGATGAGTAGTGGGTCTGCAGTCAGTGAGCTGGCATAGCATTTTGGTCAGTCCTGCCTGGCATAGCTTGAAAGCTTGTCAGTAGGCGTCCAGTGGTTTTGCATGTATCACCAGGTACCGAGGGAGTGCGCTGAGCGATTGCTACTCTTGGCCTGCGTGTGCGTGAATAGTCCATCTGTGCGATAAATATCTGGTTGATCCTGCCAGTAGTCATATGCTTGTCTCAAACATTAAGCCATGCATGTTTAAGTTCATATACTCCATACTTTACCTCCATGCTTTACGGTTCTGTACTTTTCGCCCTTCTGAAACTCGTTTTCTAACGTAAGTAGACATCTAGACTTGTTCTAGTATCTGTTAAATTTAGCTTCCAATTTTATGTATACTGTTGTGACATAACGGATCAAGTCATCTCAGTTGTCAGCTAAATCGGAAATTTTGGTGTACAGTTCAGCACCAACAAGCATCTTACGGCATAGTTGTGGCGGGCTAATTATAGATGTGTCAAACATGAATCTATAGCGAGAAAGCGTTATTGAAAACCAAGCTGATTGGTCAGTGATACAAAACTGGTTGGTATCAGTTTTTGACATGGGGCTGATGCAGGCTTACCCTGCGCACTCTTCAACGTGACTATTTGAGAATCGGATATATTTCTGGTGTGAGGAACCCTGTGCCTTTTTCCTGATCTAATGCTAAGCTTACCCCTCTATGATTTGTTTGGTGATCCGCGAAGAAAGGTTAAAGTAACACCTGTTTGTCCAGTGTATCAACCATGATGTTGTGATTTAATGCACTGCTGAAATGTATAGGATGTCTTACCATTTTGGGGAGATTTCCTGCAGAACCTGAACCGCGCTCCGCTCTTGAAATGCTACCTTTCAATTTTGTCTTGATTCAAGCTTATCTAGCTATTCTAAGCCATTCTGTGAACGCATATCATGCACATTCAACTGTACATTTGTGGTTTAACTTTAGTCTTCATGAATCCCTGTGCAATCGACAGGTCATGGAATGCTTATCTTTGCACTAGGTTCGTTGGTACTCAGTCTTTAAAAAACATGCAACATTAATTTCATCTTCCCAGACACTAAATTTCATCTTCCCAGACACTAAAGAAGATCTTGATAACTGCACCTGTTATGCATTCTTCTGTGCTATGAAGAATTGTCTAGGAGTAGGGTATTTTCCACTCCTGTGCATTTACAAAATATGATTCTTCGGCTGTACTAGCTCTCCCGACAATGCTATGCGTGAGAGAGAGAAATTGCTATGCCTTTTTTCCTTGCGTTTTCGCTCATATGCAGAAGGAGGAAAGATTAAATTAATGTTGCATGGTTTTGCAGACCTTTGCACCTAAGCCCAGCATGAAACCCATGGCTGTAGGTTAAATATTACGTTCAGTGATTTGCAAATGCTTTCTGAGTACAACTGAGTACTAATGAACCTAGTGCAAAGATAATGTATGCAAAACAGGGTGGGTTTTCACCCCCATGTCTAGACCCCTGTCACTTGACGACAGTAGGGGAAAGATTTTATGAATAGAAGAGGCGGATGTGCGAGTGTGAGAGAGACGAATTTCTGTCATGTGGTTTTCATACTTAATTAATATGCTCAATTTTCATGGCAAGGGATTTTATGTGTTTCCATTTGTTATTGTTTCCAAAATGTTCGAATTTTATACTCCTGAAAATAGAAGACGAGTGAGCTGTGATGATGGAGAAGAGGTAGCACTTGTGAACCAAGTCTGACATGAGAAGGGGAGCAAACCATATTGCATTTATCGACATGAATTATGGGTTTTGACATTGATGTTTTATATTATCATGTGATGTTCTCATATCACCATCCTGCTATATGCTTGTGAAACCTGGACTGTTTATCAGCGACACGCTAAGAAATTAAACCACTTCCACACAGTCTGCCTTAGGAAGCTACTGAAGATCAAATGGCAAGACAAGATCCCAGACACTATAGTCCTAGAAAGAGCATCCATGCCCATTATCCACACTCTACTTATGAAGAATCAGATTCGTTGGGCTGATCACTTGACTCGCATGCCAGATCACTGGCTCCCTAAACGAATTTTTTACGGGGAGTTGAGTTGTGGTAAACGCTCACAAGGCGGCCAGAGGAAACGCTTTAAAGACACTCTTAAAGTCTCACTAAATGCTTTTGGAATTCATCATGACACCTGGGTGACTGCAGCCAGAGACCAAAATTCGTGGCGTGCATCATTACGCAAGGGTGCAGTCACGTGTGAGGCAACCAGGACTGCAAGAGCTGTGAAGAAAAGACAGGACAGAAAAACCACGGCAGGAGATCCTCCTCCAGTAACGTCAAGCATTCTTTGTCCACATTGTCAAAGAACATTTCGAGCCAAAATAGGCCTTATCAGCCATCTTGGGACTCACGGCTCCATACTTTTAACCCCACTGGATGAAATGAATGGTCATCATCATTCTTGATGGACAAACAACGCAACACATAATCATCCATGCTTTATTGTAATATTGATGTGTCTCTCTCATCATTTACACCCCTGTCACTAGCAGTAAGTCCTCATCGCTTCATCTGAAGTCTATATCTAAGCTGATGTTCTTGGGACACCCAGACATCCTGACATCAATGAAGACCAGATGATGACTACTATGCAGAAACCGGTTCCTTCCCTCTGCAGTCTGATTGGATTCCAACACCCTAGGAGAGAAGGGTTTACAGTTCTCCAGTCTGGGTGATACCAGGCTTCCTCCACCTCCACCTTTCTTCCCCCTTTTCTTTCATTCTCCTTCTCACGATGACATTTGCTGTTTTGTAAAATGTATATCAGGGAAATGTTTATATTGTCAGCAGGAGAGTGGTGTTCTTGTGGTCTACTAGCATTAGTTCGGCTACCTGTACTGGTCTGTGATGTGGAAGAGAAGCTCAGATCTACCATTCTGAGTGTAAGGACAGTTCGTCATGTTCCATGAACCAGGTGCTTACCTTGGAGAGGCTCTCAAGTGTGGTAACCATTTTTTGAACTGACTGCCCTGCCTCACCCCACCCAGCTGGTCCCTACTCGTTTTGATTCCACCACAATGACACATGCTCTTTGTACCACCAAGTGATAATCCATTTACACCCCTGAGCATAGAAACATCTTCAAGGAGATCATTTCCAACATGACTCGTATTCTAATTAACTCAAGAAGATTTACTGGGATAACTCCCAATGGACTTTTGACATCCAGTGAATCCATCCTATAATATAATTCTTCATCACCCAGAGACAATAGAAAAACATATCTGTATTTTAGCTACCCTATAACAAGAGAGCCGTCTTCGTGGCTTAGGGGTTATGACTTTTCTCCGTAATCTCGTATACTCTCGTCAAATAACGTGATGACGGTTCAAATCAGCAGTGGTTCGAATCGCATCGGTATCTAACGGGGTATGTGAGCCGACCGCTCAGAAAGCAATGGCAAACTACTGAGCGTAATCTTGCCAAGAAATCAACATACAGCTGAAAGATGCTGGTGTTGACAGCTAAGTCCTGTAAAAGGATATGCTAAAATAAATATAACAAGAGAGGAGGAAAGCCCATGCACCTACATGACATTAATTATTGGGATTATCTTATGTATTTTGAATTTCGATGATTCTTGCATTCATGGTTTCCACATATGTATGTTATGTTGTATGATGCTCTTCATCAGTCCTCCTCTCTCCCCGGAATTTGTTAATAAACTTTAGAGTTTACTGAGTATTTGATGTTCACTCTCTTGTGACGTCTATTCAGATTTTATGTGTATTACAAAGTGTAATTTGCAGTTATCACATGTTGGGAGCAAGGTGGGGCTGGGAGACCTCACCTGGCAAACTATTCTGAATAGTTATATCTTTGTCTATGGAAACTTCCCATGCTCCTAAAGTCTATCTGAGAGAACCTTACTTCACATATTGACAGTGTATGACTTGATAATGTCTGTTTAGTTTCTCACTTTTGAGCGTCTCAGAGCCATTTCTGGTTCTCTTCAGAGGGGTGAACCTTTTAATGTGGGAACTGTCTTTATCCGGGATTCCCCTAGATCTGAGTCAATATCTTCTACACCACTTCACCATGGTGGGGCCACACTATTGAATTTCAGTCATTCACCTTTATCTCCACCACCTCACAACTGTGTAGGGACGGGGAGGGGAATTCATAGGGAGGCAATACGAGCGGGGGGTGACATTCTGAACATAAGAAGACAAATGGGGCTTTTGAGCTTAAATTAATGTTACATAAAGGTCATACCATCACTGGCTTTACATCACAGATCATCCGAGACGAGACCAAGAGGACGTCCAAGAAGAAAATGGATTAACGACATCAAAGACATTGTACAATCACACGGAATGACACTATCCAGTGCCACCCAACGGGCGCTGGAGCGCAAATTATTCCTCCCCACGACGCTTGACGGCAGAAGTGGAAGATAATGATGATGAAAGGTTCTTAGAATATAAGGAGTCAAGAACAAAAATACTGACATTCTACTAAATATGAACATCGTTGAAAATTGGCTTATAAACAGTATCATGTCACAGCTGGACAAAATCGTGGAGACAAGGAAGACTGCTGCAGATTTGCCGACAATCATTGATGGCGCGGACAACTGGAAAAGTGATTGTTGACCTGAAAGGTTATGGTCGTTGTTACGTTAACCGCCAACTATCCAATTTCGAGTTGCGACCCTGACATTGCATTGCACTTCTTGTCGCCTCGGCAGTTAACGCTGATCGAACTGAATGTTCTATACTAATCGAGGAGCAGCACCCATAGTTCACATACATACAAGATGGAACGGTAATCTACCGTATTACTGTCAGGCTATTCGTCGTAGTGGTAGGCGCAAGGGATCTAATCTCCAACTCCGTGTGCGAACTGCTTTAGGTAGTTAGACATTCAAAGACAATAATAATGAGAGATCTGGCAACTAAGCGAAACAGCCGAAAAGGCCTCGTGCTGGCACTTGAATAATCTGAATTATGAGTGGGACAAGTCGGTGCAGTAATATGTACATTCCTGTCTGCAAGTTGGAGTATGTAGCCGAATGTCTAATATCGAAGCTAGCGAACAATTTCTAATCTAAGATCTAGAACTTTTACTGTGTCGTGTCGACTCCGTAGCCATCCCTCCAAACGGATGCCGTGCTTTTGAGACTGGGACTCCGCAGTGTAGTCGAAACACCACGTTGTAGCAGTCACCGAAATCAAGGGACAACGGAAGTCCAACCTCCAGGAATGTTGCTAATGGTTAAAAAAAACAAAAAACAACTACGCCTTGCTATGAGGGTTGGGGTGGGGGGGGGGGGGGCAAACCCACAACCAAGTAGCCCAGCTGACATCCTAGGAGCCAGCAGGAGGTGGGCTCCGTGAGCCATGTACGGGATACGAAGAAGGCGGCAAGGTCGTGTACTGGTGCATAGCAGCTTAGAGAACCCCCGATGTAGAGACGACGATAGAGAAGAACGGCCGGCGAAGAAGCTGGTTTCTTATTTCCGAAAGTGCTAGAATATGTGTGATGGCACGAAGCACCGGGCGCACAATGGTCTCCTCCCCGAGGGAGGGATGGCTTGGGAACAGACACAATGTACATTTGTGGGGAAACGTCTTGAAACAGGGTACGAACTCACGGCAGGAAAAAAGACACACAGAGTCATGGCCCGGGTAGGCCTATCCCCAGAAAATGTTTTTTAAAAAAACACACAAAAAAAAAAAGGTAAAAGCCGAAACATTCGGAAAATGGGAAAACTTCTATCAGAAATCTCCTGTCGTGCTTGCTCGGCGGCGGAGTTTTTTTTTTTTTTTTACCACCAAGTCACGGAAACTGAAATACTTTTGTCGTATTAAACATCACAGTGGCTTTTCGAGATAATGATTAATGATGGAAGGCATAGTTTCTGGAAGAATAGATCGGTGTTGGCCAACACGAAGGTTGTCACAGAAGATTGTTGACATATTGGGCATGAGGCAGCAGAAATGGCCGGAGATCAACCTCGGGCATAAGGCAGCAGAACTGGCACGGGATCAACCTTGGGCATAAGGCAGTAGAAGTGGCAGGAGATGGCCGTAATGGGAGCGACGTTCTGCAAAGGACGTACTTTATGATAATGAGATCTATGGTTGGCTCACAAAGGGAAGGCAGAGTATATTCAATATCTGGATGGCTTGGCCACATGGCATGGTTGAAACGGGAACACAGAGCTGATCCACGACTGTGGTGATCGTGTGAGTTGGCGAAACATGGCCGCCCACGCTTATCAGATGGTAGATGATGGTGATGCTAGGCTCTTGACGGAAACAGACACTGCGTAAAAGACCTTGCTATCTGCAAGCAAAGGCTGCATTTCGGAAAATGCAGAGTATCCTATGCAATAAGTCACTATCATTGCATGTAAGAAAGAGAGTGCTAAAGTGCTATATAGAACCTGTATTGCTGTATGGCAATGAATCTTGGAATGTAAATGAACACATTAGGAAGAACATGGAAGCAACCGAGATGTGGTTCCTAAGACGAATGTTGCGAATTCCTTGGACTACCAAAGTAACTAACAACGACTGCCTGAAAGAGGTTAATGAGATTATAACATTAAATACAACGATAAGAAAGAGACAAATATCTTTCTTTGGTCATGTGGTAAGAAGAGAGAACGCCGTGACAACTGGAAAGATCAAGGGGAAGAGAGGAAGAGGCAGACCAAGAAAAATTATGCTGGATAGATTGAGACGGTGGCATGGAGGAATATCATCAGCAGAGTTGATCCAGAAAACCAAAAACCGAGATCTGTGGAAAGTCATGAACGCTTACGCCAGCCGGCATGTCACTTGATCATGATGATCTGCTATTAGTTTTTCCAAAATGGTGAAAGTTGTAACACGGCAATAAGTACTGGGCATTGGTTGGATTCTGAGTTGAGTAAAGAATCGACATCACGGCACTCTGGGCACTTCTATACTTGCTCCGGCCTCATCTTCAATAACCAGAGAAGAGTCCCAATACAGATGGTACCATTTGCAGTCTGATTATGTGTCCAACTGGCCTTTCCATAGAGAACATCTCGTCACTCTCTGCTGCTCCATTCTCCCCAGGCCTGATGATTTGTCTGTTCTTCCACGTGATACACATTAATACACATGAACCAAAAGGGCGCTGACCACATCTGCCATATAATATTATAATGCATCAATACTTCACCCAACGATTTTGTCCATTACCCCACATGGACAACAACCACCATTGGATTAGTAAGTCTGTGAGGGTATAACCGTGGGGCAGCTGCTTTTGCGATTGACTCAATCACAGGACTATCATTCTGAGACGTTGATGGACCCTAACTATAACTTCTCATTGAAGTTGAGCAGGGTAGGGGTAATGGTGAAATCGAATCGAAAACCCAACGATCAGACTCAACCAATCTGTCGGTTTGCTCGTTTCCCACCACAACCAACATGTCCCGGGGAACAGATCCCATAGATGCTCTCCATCTTTGAAGTAGTATGTATGCACTACGCTTGAGTTCAAAGTGAGCCAGCCAGGGGAAAAACAGAAACCACCCACGCCTCAATGACGACAAAAAACGCTTTTATATACTTTCTTTTAATAATAATAACTTCTTCTTCTTTTTCTTCTTCTTCTGCGTTCATCCGGAGGTATTTTTCCGGACGTGATTGCGTTGTGCCTGTTTACAGCAGAGCTGCGTTCTTGCGGCGTTAGGCCGACACATCCGACTTCTGCGGGCATTTGTTGGCCGGATTAACCTTCCCGGGGATTTTAATAATATAATTGATTCGGTAGTTGTACAACGCGGGCACGGTATGGCTCTTCATGTTTTTTTTATCATCTTCCGTCAATCACAGACGATGTTTTTGTACTCGGAAAAAGACAATTACGACTGAACTGTATTAATATTATTATGAGACATTCGACATGTGAAATTTCAAAATTTGGCCGGTTGTTGATAACATGATATATCAAGATTTCATTATATGGTTAAATTCTGTCAGTATTTTGCTTAACCCATTCAGCTATTATTACTTTGCTTTATTGGCTACACAAAGGTTTTCAGTTTCAATAGGATAAATAATTATAAATCATAAATAATAAAATATTCTTCTCTTCTTCTTCAGCGTTACGAGCCATTGAGGTTCTTTGCTGCAGATACAATACAATCCGTCTCCATTCGTCTCTCTGGTTGACCTTCTCTTGCCGGTCGTTAATTCCAAGTGCTTGTACTTGTAGGTCTGTATATATACTTAATACTAATTATTATTATCTCTCCACTGTCTTCTTGGTCTACCTCTGGGTCTACGGTCATTTATTTCCTGAGTGTAAGCGAGCTTCGTTTCCCTATTAGTATTATTATTATATTAATTATTATCTTCCATTCTTTCTATATGCCCCAGCCATTGTATTTAGTATTAGCCTTCATGATACCAGTGATTAGCGGGGACTTAAACAGATCATAAATGTCTTTGTTACTTCTTCTTTTCCACTCTCCACTTTGTGTATCCCTAATGGGTCCAAAGAGGCGTCTTAAAACTTTGTTCTCAAAGGTTTGTAACAAGGCTTCATCTCCTTTCGTTGTACTCCAGGTTTCAGAGCCATACGGCACAGCTGGTCTGATCAGTGTTTTGTATATTGTGATCTTGGTGTTACGAGATAGCGCCTTTGATTTTAGTAGATGTTGTAGTGCATAGTATATCTTATTTCCAGAATTGATTCTAGTTTGTATTTCTTCCCTTATGATGTTGGAGCAGTTGAAGATTGTACCCAGGTATTTGTATGTTTCCGTTCTTTTAATGGTCATATTATCTATTTGTATGTGGCCAGAGTTTTTAGCCATTCCGTCTCTTGAAATTACCATATATTCTGTCTTATCTTGGTTGATAACCAGCCCCATCTGTTGGGCTTTTTCCTTTAAGTGAGTCAATATTTCCAATGTCTTTTGTTCATTTTCCCCTATAATATCTATATCATCTGCATAACCAAGCAGCTTGGATGTTCCTCCAATATCACATTCCTCCTTTACCTTCCTTACAACTTTCTCTAGAGCCAGATTGAAGAGTAGCGGCGATAGTGCATCACCCTGTTTCAAGCCAGATGTTATTTGGAAAGGGTCTGATTTCCTGCCTTTATACGTTACTATATTATATGTATAAGTATCTTCCATGCATAGTCTGGTCATGTTGATTAACTTCCTTGGTATTCCAAATTCCCGCATAGCATTCCATAGACTATTCCTATGGACACTATCATAAGCCTTTTTAAAATCCACAAAAATGTTACGGAGATCTCTTTTATATTCCCAATTTTTCTCAGCTATTTGTTGTAAGATAAATATCTGATCTATTGTTGATCTGTTTTGTCTAAAACCCGCCTGGTAGTCACCTAATATGTATTCTGAATATGGTTTTAGTCTATTTAGTAATACTGCGGATAGTATCTTATAGCTTATGGACAGTAGTGATATTCCTCTATAATTTTCACACTGGAACTTGTCTCCTTTCTTAAAGATAGGTATCAATAATGACTCTTTCCAGTCATGGGGTAATTCTTCAGTCCTCCAGATTTTTATTATTAGTTCGTATAGCTTTAGATGTAATGCATGGCCACCTGCCTTTATAAATTCAGCAGCAATTCCATCAGCCCCAGTTGCCTTATTGTTTTTAAGTCGTGTGATTACATATAGGATTTCTTCAAATGCAGGTTCTTCTAATTTGTGGTTCACACGTTAGAACCTCTTCCTGTGGGAAAGTGTTACTTGGAGCTTCACAATTTAGTAATTCAACAAAGTATTCTTTCCATGTGTTGCACATTTCCTCATTGGTATTTATCATATTCCCATTTATTTAAATAATAAATATTAAATTTAAAAAAAAGCAAAAGACATGGTAGATTATCTACTACTAGTAGTTTAGTAGCATTTATAGACAATATTTAGAAATTGTGTTTTCACTTATAAAACAATGACAGTTTGATACAGCTTGACAAGATGAATCCAACAGTATCTCAATTAAGACTACGTTAATTTGGGCTCTCCTCTGAACGACGGCCCCAAATGGGAACATAACTCTGTAGTGTAAAAAGTATTCCTTACAGGGCCTCATTAGTTGATGTTGTTGATCACTTCCGGTTCAATGTGACATGGACTGCTAGACCGATCGATCAATAAATTATTCCTGGGCCTGGAGGGCCCTGACTGTCGTCAGAGTGTATATCTATTTTCACATGGGAGCGGCTATTCACAACATTTTGTGAATAGTACGAGCCGCTAAAACACAAAAATGTGTGGCTGGTCACGTGATTATTCGGCACAAAATTTGTGAATAGTATGAGCTGCTATACACAAAAATTTTAAGAAGACTATTATTCTCTCTTCTTGTCTGTCTTTTTTTTTTTTGCAAGTTCTTCAAACCTCACAAAGACAATATTTGTCGACAAGGACACACTCTACGTACAGTGATATTTTATTTGGCAAATAAAATTCACGTTAAGCAAAGACATCTATTGGATCCATTGTTCCGACATTCTTCTTCTTCTTCGTTCATCCGGTTTTTTTTTCGGACATGATTGCGTGATTGCACAGCTACTGGTAGGGTCACCCATGTCGGACAGGTCAAGGGAGAGGGACCAGACCAAGCGACGTACAAACCTGCTGCCTTGTAGGTAGACTGGGGACAGTCAAAGGCTAGGGAAAGCATCCCGAACAAATGCTTGTCGAAATCGGATGTACTGAGCCACAGGCTTGACAAAGAAGTGCAACGTAACTTTATCATTTCATGATGCCACAGATGAAAATTAATCGTTATGGTGCTAATCCCGTGAAGTCCCATCAGGCGGTGATAGTGCCGGGCCCCCTGCCTCGAGGGGGTCCACCCATGACTACTGGTGGTCACCTTCCCCTGTGCTGTGGAGTCAAGGCACAGAGGAGTAGGTTAAGAGCTATTGACCAAACACCCCGGACACTCAACATACTACAATGGAATGCAGAAGGAGTTTATAACAAGAAAGCCTCCCTAACACAGCGTCTTCATAAAGATAGAATAGATGTGGCATGCATTCAAGAGACACACCTCAACGCCAATCGCACATTTTCAGTTCAGGGATATCAGGCCACACGTTTCGACCGCGAAGGACACAAAGGAGGAGTTGTAATACTTACACGAAATACAATACCTTGCAGCGAAGTATCTGTGATCTCTGACAACCAAACGGAAATTATAGGTGTTGATATAATGATAAAGGACGTGAAAATAAGAATTTACAATCTGTATAGCCCGGCAGATAAGGATCTTACACTCTCAAACATGGAAATAACTGACACAAATTGCATTGTTGTCGGAGACTTTAATAGCCGTTCAGAAAGATGGGGATACCCAGATACTGACAAAAGAGGAGATGAAGTGGAGGACTGGGAAATAGACTCAAATCTCCATCTACTCAACAAAGCGGATGACACACCGAGCTTCTACTCCAGAAGATGGCTTACCACTTCTACTCCAGACTTAGCTTTCTGCACAGGAGACATCCTCCACAAAATCGATCGCCATGTGCTTGACCAATTAGCAGGTAGTGACCACAGACCAATCAAGCTTGTAATAAATATGGAGTATGTTCCACAGGAGCAAAAGCCTTTGCCCCGTTGGAATTACAAACGAGCAGATTGGGACAGATTTGCCATACTAACAGACAAATATTGTGAAAACATAAATACACGATATGGCAACATGAAGCAAATGGTGGAAAGTCTAAACAGAGCAATAATACAGGCGGCCACTGAGTCTATTCCAAGAGGAGCGAGGAAAAATTACAAACCATACTGGACTGAAGAACTACAAATTTTGGAGGACAAAGTTGAAGATGCTAGGAAGACCGCAGAGAGAGAACAAACAACTGAAGCGAACATCTCTCTCAAAGCCATCTCAGCAAAATATAAAAGAACAGTAAATCAAACAACAAGAGATTGTTGGAGGAAAAAAACAGAAAACCTGAATTTTGACAGGGATGGAAACAAACTATGGAAACTAGTGAAAGCCATGAACAATGAAGGACCTAGAAACAAACAAATAACAATTAAACAAGGAAATGCCTTGCTTACAGGAAAAAAGGCTGCAAATGCACTAATGGAACACTATGCCAGTGCAAACCACATTGATATTACAGCCGAACAGAAGAAAGCAATCAAAGATAAACAGATACATCATAGATATACAGAGACAGCAGCAGAATATATGATGGCAAATCTAACAATGGAAGAAATGGAACAGGCAATGAATACCCTAAAAAAGAAGACATCACCAGGAAAGGATGGAATCACAAATGAAATGCTAATAGGACTAGGCACTAAGGCAAAAAAGAAACTACTAGCAGTCCTAAATTACAGCTGGAAGAGGGGAATAGTCCCACAGGCATGGAAGGAAGCTATACTAATACCAGTCCCAAAGAAAGGAAAAGACCTGGAAGAACCAAATGGCTATCGACCTATCAGTCTTCTTAGCTGTGTAGGAAAATTAATGGAACGCATTATCAATGGCAGGCTAACATGGCATCTGGAAGAAAACCAACTCTTAACACCTCACCAAGCAGGATTCAGAAAGTACAGATCCACTGAAGATCAAATAACCTATATAGCTCAGGAAATAGAGGATGCCTTCCAAGAGAAAAAGCACACACTAGCGGTCTGGATAGATTTAGAAAAAGCATTTGATAAAGTATGGAAGGAAGGACTGAAAGTAAAACTGCAAAAAATGCATGTTTGTGGGAAAATGTACAAATGGATCAGCCACTACCTTGAGAACAGAACTGCCAGGACAAAAGTACAAGGACAAACCAGCAAAATGATGCTATTGGAGCAAGGTGTCCCCCAAGGAGGAGTTCTTTCACCAACATTATTCCTAGCATATATAAACGACATCACGGAAAATTTTCCAGCCAGAGTACACACATCATCCTTTGCAGATGACCTAGCCATATGGACATCTGAAGAATATATTAGTACAGCTAACAGCAGAATACAGCAAGCCCTATTAGCGCTAGAGGACTGGTCAAAATCATGGCTAGTGAAGATAAGTGAGGAGAAAACAACATGCACAGTGTTCTCCCTCTCAACTAAAACTCAGCAACCTAAGCTGGTATTGAATGGAAAAATATTGCGCCATGAAGAAAATCCAAACTATCTAGGAGTCACCTTTGATCGTCGCCTGACATGGAAGACACAGGTTGAGAAAAATCGAACAAGAGCAAGGCAAAGAATGGCAATCATGAAAAAGCTTGCTGGTACAACGTGGGGAGCAGATGAGAAAGTTCTCAAGAAGTTATATACTGGACGGGTGAGGCCAGTACTGGAATATGGCATTGCAGCTTGGGCAACAGCAGCTAAGTCAAACTTTAACAAAATAAGTAGAGTCCAAAATCAAGGAATGCGAATCATAACTGGAAGCCTGAAGACAACGCCTATTAATGAATTAGAAAAGATCACTTGTTTACAACCAATGCAGGATAGAAGAGATAGCAGAGCCCAGCAACAAGCTGAAAAATTTAGAAGATTGACAGACCACCCTATGTATAAAAGGTTTAGTGGTTTTGGAAAGGGAAGACTGAAGCGTAGCAACTTTGTAGAAACTGCAAAACGAAAGATTAGGGCAGATCCCATACTTAACATATCAACAGTCAAACCCATTTACGATGCAGACAAGTTCCCAGCTTGGAGACAGCAGCAACTGCCTGAGATGATAGAAAACATTCCTGGTATTGAGAAAAAGAACACTCAGCATGAAACCGAAAGAAGAGAAATAACCCTAAACTACATAAAAGAACATTACCCAAGCAGCAATTGGACCCATGCATATACAGATGGATCAGCCAAAAATTCAGTAGAGAATGGAGGAGGAGGAATTCTCCTAAATTTAAAAAATGGAGTGAAAAAAAACACATTCAGTGGCAACTGGAAAGTTCTCAAGTAACTTCAAAGCGGAGGTAGAGGCTCTGAAAACTGCAGCAGAAATGCTCTTGATGGAGGAAAATAAAGAGACGCAAATAGCTATCTTCACAGATGCAAAGTCAGCTGTCTCAATACTGAAGAGCAAAAACAGCACAGAACTAGCTGACCTAAGAGCAGCACTCCATGGTCTATGCCAGAAATCCAAAAAAGTTATAATACAGTGGATCCCATCACATTGCAGTATACCTGGAAATGAAGAGGCTGACAGACTGGCAAAAGAGGGCGGACGACTACCACAGCCTGACATAGACATAACCTATAATGAGGCAAAGAGGTTGATAAAAAGCACTTATAGAACCAAATGGGAATCAGAGCATCCAGGCCACCAGAAGGATGATGCATATTACAAACTCGACCGAAGAGAACAAGTAGCAATCTTCAGACTCCGCACAGGACATAACAGGCTGAAATACCACTTGTTCAACAAACTAAAGATAGGAGATACAGATGAATGTAATTGTGGAACTGGTAAAATGACAGCTAAACATTTGCTGCAAGAGTGCCCAATATATGCAGAACAGAGAAAGATATTTTGGCCCACACCTGCTTCATTCGAGGACAAGCTCTATGGAGATATCAACAAGCTCAAGTCGACTGCAGCTTACTTTAACTGTATTCAGGTTGACATTTAAATGTACATTAAGAAGTATTTAGACTGCCACACTTCATACCACAGGCATGTCGGTTACACAAGCCTCCCAGAGGCATGAAATGGAATATTGCTTGGATAGCAAATCCATTACGTGGAAAGTCCGAATCGAAAGCTCACTGTGTGGGCTTCATAAAAGGTGGAAAAAGTGTCCTAGTGGCACAAAATGGAATATTGCTTGGATAGCAAATCCATTACGTGGAAAGTCCGAATCGAAAGCTCACTGCGTGGATGTCATCTGCAAACAGCATTCTTCTGGCTTCTGGAAGAACAGCCTATGGTGAACGGAAGGCCCAATATACGGAAGTGAGGCTAAGCAGCCATGTGCAGGACGTGACGATTCCTTGGGTGAGCCCAGTACCAGAGCGCTGTGTGTTGGCTCTGCAATTATGGAAGCCTCCTTGGATGGCGGGGAATGCCCATGGTCTGCCCCTGCCTTCCCTTGAGGGCCGACCAGGATGCCTTTGGCTGTTCTATATGGGCCAGCTGGGATGGGAGATAACACCGCAACAGTGAGAGTCTAACGTCCTAAGAAACCCCCCGGGAAGGTTAACCCGGTCAACAAATGCCCGCAGAAGTCGGATGTGTCGGCCTAACGGCGCAAGAACGCAGCTCTGCTGTAAACAGGCACAACGCAATCACGTCCGAAAAAAAAACTCCGGATGAACGAAGAAGAAGAAGAATTAGAAGTATTGGGAGAATTTGGAGTAGATATATTAACCAAAATGTTAAATGATATTTACAGCAGTGGATATTTACCCAGTGATATGCAGAAATCTGTATTTATAGCTGTACCAAAAAGACCAGGAGCAATTGAATGTGAAGATTTTCGTACAATTAACCTCATAAACTATATCATTAAGCTTCTGCTCAGAATCATAATAAGAACCAGAAAGAAAATAAAAATGGAAATTAGTGAAGAACAGTATGGATTTGTGGAGGGAAAGGGCACAAACAATGCAATATATACATTACGGACACTAATAGAAAGGTCAATAGAGAAACAGAAAGACATATATTTATGCTTCATAGATTATACTAAGGCATTTGATAAAGTAAAACATGATGAAGCTGATTAAAATGTTGGAAGATATAACATTGATGGGAAAGATTTAAGAATAATAAAGAATATTTACTGGAACCAAGTAGCAGCAATTAAAATTGGAAATAAAGAGGGTAGTTACGAACACATAAAGCTAGGAGTACGACAGGGATGTGTCTTGTCACCAGATCTCTTCTCCCTATATAGCGAAGTAATAATGAGAGAGATCAAAGAGATGCCAGGAATACTAGTTGGAGGTTATAATATAAATAATATACGCTATGCAGATGACACAGTATTGGTGGCAGATAAATCAACAGACCTACAACAATTGTTGGACACTGTAGTAACAGAGAGTGCAAGGAAAGGACTCTCCTTGAATATCAAGAAAACAGTAACAATGGTGATATCAAAGAAAATGGTGACACCAAAATGTGACATAGAAATAGAAGGAAAATTCTTAACCAAGTGGATAATTTTAGATACCTAGGGACATTTATAACATCAGATGGAAGATGTACAACAGAGATTAAGAGCAGAATAGGGCAGGCAAAGGCCGCATTTCAGAAAATGAAGAGTATCTTGTGCAATAGGTCACTATCACTGAGTGTAAGAAAGAGAGTGCTGAAATGCTATGTAGAACCAGTTTTGCTGTATGGCAGTGAATCTTGGAATGTAAATGAACAAATTAAGAAGAAATTAGAAGCAACAGAGATGTGGTTCCTGAGACGAATGTTGAGAATTCCTTGGACTGCCAGAGTAACTAACGACGACTGCCTGAAACAGGCTAATGAAACTAGAACACTATATACAACAATAAGAAAGAGACAAACAACTTTCTTTGGTCATGTAATGAGAAGAGAGGCATTGGAGAACATCGTGACAACTGGAAAGATCAAGGGGAAGAGAGGCAGAGGCAGACCAAGAGAAATGATGCTGGATGGATTGAGACTGGTGGCACGGAGGAATATCAGCAGCAGAGTTGATCCAGAAAACCAAAGACCGAGATCTGTGGAGAGCCATGAACGCCTACGCCAGCTGGCAGGACACTTGATGATGATGATGAATGTTTAATATGTTTTAATTTTTAAAAAAAAATTGCTTATGGTGAGTTGAACACCAGTCTCCCGCGTGAAAGGCGGAGATACTAACAACTAGACTACCAAGAAAACAATGCTAGATCCACAAACATTAATAATGTAGTCAAAATGAAGTAGAAATCACGTGACCAGCTGAATAATCATGTGACCACCACAAATGTTTGTGTATAGCGGCTTATACTATTCACAAAATTTTGTGTATAGTCACTTCGTTTCCACATATAACTGATAGGTATACACTCCGACGACTTTGAGGGCCCTCCGGGCCCAAAACCATTTATTGCATCCATCGATCGGTCTAGCCGTCCACGTCAAACTGAACCGGAAGTGATCGACAAAACATTCAATGCTCATTCCGATTTGTACAATTTTTTTCCACAAAGAACATGCTTTCGGACAGTATTTACAACTTTTGTGCCACAATTTCCACATATAACTGAAATATTATTGGTACATAATTCCATTTTCTCAGTTCTATATTTTAGTTCGTAGTGTTTAATATTTTTTTATTAATTAAATATTAATGAGGGCCTGTAAGGGATGCTTTTTACACTACAGAGTTATGTCCCCATTAGGGGCCATTCGGAGGAATGCTGTACACAGCTGATCATCATCATTCATTGGCACCTTGCCGTCTTGACAGACGATAGTTTGTGCTCTAAAAAGGCATAATAACTTTTAACTATGGCGGTAGCGAGTGTGACTGATAAGGCCAATTTGCGCCGTAAATGTCCGTTCACAGTGGGTGCATGTGAACACGTGGTCATTTCCACCATCATGCACCATCTTACGTCTCAAACGCTTGGTGTGTGACTTTTCTGCAATAATTTTCTCCTTTGACTTTATTCCATTACTGATATTTGCCCTCCATGCAACACGTTCAGCGGCGACTTGCTCCCAATGTGCATTATCAATGCCTGTATCAATCATGTCCCGCTTACACACATCTTTGTATCGTAGTAGAGGCCGACCCTGAGATCTCTTACCCATCTGTAATTCACCAAAAAAGATATCCTTTGGTATTCTACCATCATCCATCCTCCTAAGATGTCCTATCCATCTAAGTCTACGAAGACTGAGCATGGAATAAACTGTCACACAACCTGATCTTTCCAATACTTCAGTATTTGTGATTTTGTCTTGCCACTTAATACCAAGAATTCTTCGCAGACACCGCATATGAAAGCTGTTTAAATTGTTCTCTTGGTGTGAGTAAGTTGTCCAGGTATCACTGCCATAGAGAAGAGTACTAAGGACACAGGCTTGATAGACAAGGACTTTTGTTTTGGCAGTAAGCTTCCTGTTCTCCCAGACTCTTTTTCTTAACCTGTTCATTGTTGTTGCTGCCTTACCAATCCGGATGTTGATTTCCTGATCTAGGGATAATTTGCTATTTACCACTGATCCTAGATATGTAAAATGGTCTACTATCTCTAGTTCGGCGTCGTCAATAAAGATTGATGGTACCCCATGTGCACCTTGTGACATAATCTGTGTCTTCTTTTTGCTAATTGTTAAACCAAATTCAGAACAAGCATTGGAGAATGCAGATAGTAGACATTGCAATTCTTCCTCAGAGTGGGTCGTAACTGCAGCATCATCTGCAAAAAGCAACTCTCTGATCAGTACCCTCCTAATTTTGGTCTTAGCCTTCAATCTCTGAGCATTGTAGAGGCCGCCATCTGAGCGTGAGTGAATGTATATACCACCATCCTGATCACGAAATGCATATTTCAGTAGAAGTGAAAAGTATATTCCAAAGAGGGTGGGAGCTAGTACACAACCTTGCTTAACTCCACTCTTGATTTCAAATTCTTCAGAAGTTGCACCATCAAACTTGATTATACCCTTCATGCCTGTGTGGAACGATTCCACAATGGACAGAAGAGTTGGTGGGCAGCCAATCTTCTTTAGTGCCTTGAACAGACCCTCACGACTGACCAAATCAAATGCCTTTGTGAGGTCGATGAAGGCAATAAACAGTGGTTGATTCTGTTCACGGCATTTTTCTTGCATTTGTCGCAATGAGAATATCATATCAGTGGTAGACCGGTTCTGTCGAAAGCCACACTGTGATTCGGGGTAGACTTGATCTCCTAGGACTTGAAGTCTGCGCAGAACAATTCTGGCAAATACTTTTCCAACAATACACAGAAGTGAGATACCCCTATAGTTGTTACAGTCGCTCCGATCACCCTTGTTCTTGTACAGCGTTATGATGTTTGAATCTTTGAAATCCTGTGGGACTTGTCCTTCACGCCAGCATAGCTCTATTAGCTGGTGGATCTGTAGAGTGAGTGTGTCTTGCCCACTCCTGATAACCTCTATTGGAATCCCATCCTTACCTGGAGCCTTGCCAGATGCAAGTTCATTTATAGCACACTTAACTTCTGTTATGGTGGGAAGTGTGTCCAGGTGGTCAAGAGTTGGTAGAGCCTCTATGGCGTTAAGGGCATCATCCGCTAGTTTGGTCTCACTTGAGTAAAGCTCCAAATAGTGCTCTACCCATCTGTCCATCTGCTGTTTCTTATCAGTGATGACTTCTCCAGTCAAGGTTTTCAGCGGTGCACTTCTTTTGATCACTGGACCACAGGCTTTCTTTATTCCTTCATACATGCTTCTTATGTCTCCCTTATCACTTGCGATTTGAATGGACTCACATAACTTGATCCAATAATCATTTGCACACTGCCTGGCAGCCTTTTGCACATCCTTCCTAGCTTGCCTTAGCTCACTCAGAGTGTTACGCGTTGGTCTTTCCTTGTTTCTTAAGAGAGCTTTCTTCTTCTTATCAATCAAGGGCTGCAGAGTCTCGCTGTTGGCCGCAAACCAGTCCTGCCTCTTATGATCCACAGTGCCGTAAACCCCTACGGCAGTTTTATAAAGAGTTTCCTTAATTTGACCCCACTTTTCATTTACTGTACAATTTTCTGGTGTATCAGTGAAAGCGTCTTCAAGTTGCTGTTGAAACTGAAAGCACTTTTCAGGATCATGAGTGTTAATAATATTAATCCTGGGGCTAGATTTGTGTTTAGCTGTGTAGATTCTCTTTGGTCTCAGTCTAACTCTTGCAACAACCAAAGAATGATCTGTATCACAGTCAGCACTGTGGTAACTACGAGTCAATGATATATGGTTCAGATGTTGTCTCCGTGTGATGATGAAGTCCAGCTGGTGCCAATGGCCGGATCTTGGATGTTTCCATGTGACCTTATGCATCTCTTTTGTTTTAAAAAAAGAGTTTGTAATACATAGGTCATTACTGGTGCAATGCTCCAGCAGCCTTTGCCCATTTTCATTCATGCGACCGATGTTGTATTTTCCAAGGGACACTGGCCATGAACTCGAGTCCTTGCCCACACGAGCATTGAAATCACCGAGCATATAAATGTAGTCAGATTTTGGAACTGCCTTGATCACGGAGTCTCCTCATAGAACAAATCCTTCACATCATCAGAGGAATCGAGTGTCGGTGCATATGCAGTAATAATGGTGGCAAACCCACAAGAGGTTGCCAAGCGCAGGGATAATAGTCTTTCATTTCCTCCTGCTGGAATTTCAATCATTCCCAGTAGCGAATTCTTCACTGCAAAGCCCACACCGTGTTGCCTTTTTTCTGCCTGCCCTCTACCCTTCCAGAAAAAGGTGTAGTTGTTTTCCCTGAGTGACCCTTCCTCAGCGAGGCGAGTCTCCTGCAGGCCAGCAATATCAATGTTAAGACGATTGATCAGTGACACCTATAGGTGTCTCCCACCGTCAGAGGCAACGCGTGGCGCCCCATGTCTACGCCAACTGACAAGGACTTATAACCCGTAACAGTTGCCTCTCGCTTTGATTCCGAGACCAGTTAAGACCAGGGATGGAGTTATTGTCTCTCCATAGCACAAAGCCTGGGCTAAAATATAGAGGTCATGTGTTGCCCATGCAGCATGATCCCTCTCTCGGCCTGCCTAGTTCACTCCAGAGGAAAGGTAACACCCCTACATCTGGAACAAGACAAGCTGCAGAAGCTGCCGGATCAGCAAAGCAATGCTCTAACTGTCCGCCTGTCGGAGCTTCGATCCTAGACCAGTCGCCAACCAAGGCTTAGGGCCTGGTCTGCCCTGCCATGACAATTTTGTCTTTAGCTTGCATTTCCTCGCACCAGGGTAAGGCTTGTACCCTCCCAATTGCGCTCTTCCGCCCGAAGCCGTTGGCACAATGTGGGGTGTCGGGTTTGGTAAGCGCCGCCCAACGTTCGGCGCTAACAGAAACCAGGTAGTACCGTCTACTGTTATACGGTAGCTCAGTCATATCTGACTAAGACACAGCTGATCATGGCCCAATAAATTGGGTGCTGAGAACTTCTATTACTGTGGCTTGTTTATTTTTAAACGGACAACATAGTACCATATATCATTGCATCCGGGGTGGCAAGGCCTAACGTGACGTATTATCTATTTTTCGAAAGGTTGTGCCATGACCTAATTAACAAGTAAAATGGCCACCAATTGTTTATTATTCATTAAAAGTCTGTCACATCGCTCACACGCCTGACAAGATGTATACTTTATTGTGCATTTTTGTAACAGGAAAGTAAAAGTCACATTCCTCTTTATAGAATGTCGACAGGATCGAGATGATCGACTTCATTGCACCGGATTTTATCCCATATGGCTCAGACTCTTTCCGCAGGGCGGCCTGCCGAAAACATCACACAAAGCAGGAGAGTCTCAGAGTCTCCGAGAAAAATGCACTTGATTTTTAAGACTTTTCGATAGGATGTGCTGTTACCTAATTAACAGTTATAAATAGTTGCCCTTTTATATTAAATAAATGTCATGTGAAATGTTCGTCGTTAGTGAAAGAACAATTCATAAAAATGTACTCACATTGTCTTAATGTAACCACTGCATTGCGACATCTTTCTTTTGTTGAATAAATATCATGCATTAATGTAAGTAAATAAGTTTGTAACTGCTGCATAAATTAAGCAGTCACTTTCGCTAATAATTGATTTCTACTTCTGCTCTATAATGACACTATTTTTAGTTTAGAAACTAAACTAAACTGTTCTGTATCTTCTTCTTCTTTCGTTCGCTTGAAATATGTCTATGACTGCAATGTTGTCTCTTGTATGAATTTAACTGTCTTTTTTAGTTCACTGCAGCAGTCCATAAAGTTTATCTTCCACTGTTGTCTCTCTAGGCCAGAAGGTTTGCCTAGATATGTTATATTTTGGGCAGTATTGGAGTGTGTGCTCTGCTGTCTGCGATGCCAATCCACATGTGCACATGGCTGTTTCACCAATCTTGAATTTTGTATAATGTAGTTTCGTAATCTATTGTGTCCTGTTTTGAAGCGCAGAATAATGACTTGTTCTGGTCTGTCCATAAGGTGGTAGTCATCTTGAGCAGGTTTTGGTGGCTTTCTGACTGATTTGATCATTCTTTTCTTTTGGTGGTATGTAACGGGCACATCAGGCTGTTCTTATTTGGCCCCTTCCTTAGCCAGTTGATCAGCTCTGTCGTTTCCGGGTACTCCACAGTGGGATGGTATCCACTGTATGGTGACCTTATGCTGACTGCTAAGTTCGAAGAGTAGTGTCCTTAGTACAGGCAATTTCCTTTGTGTACCATGGCTGGTATTTATAATTTCTCTGTTGCTATCTTGATTGCCTCAATTTCAGCATCATAGTTATGGCAGTACTTTCCTGTTGGTACTCTGGCTGTGTCCCTAGTATTATTTGGGTATTCTATGTACACTCCCGCCCCTCCATTTTGAACAGCATTTTGTGTTGACCCATCTGTGTAGACTTGGATCCAGAGGTCCTGTAGGTATTCTTCATCAAGGAAGCTGAGAGTGGCTGTTCTGTGCTGCACACTGTTCTGTTCTTCCTTGTCAAAATTCCTCTCACTTTTGTCTGGATTTGTAATTATAGTCTATGTTCAACTTTCCATGAAGTTGGCTCTGGAATAGTTGTTAGGGGGATACCAACTGTGGGCAGATGGGTGGTTTCTCTGCAGAGTCGTTTGGCCTGATGGATAAAACTACTTCTTTTCAACCGCCCCATAGCTAGGTTTTCAAATCTGTTCTTCATAGGGTGGCCTGGCAAGCTGAGGAACTTTTCTGCTTGTATTAGCATTTTCGTATCTCTGCGCTCTCTCAGTGCTTGTGTCCTCCCCATCTTCTCTATTTCCACTATAGGGGTTGATCTCATCCCTCCTGTGGTGACTCTAAGTGCTTGATGTTGCACCTTGTCTAGCTCTTGTAGTGTGGTTTTTGATGCCGAACACCATGCAGTTGACTCTTATTCCAGGTGTGGTCGTTTGCTCTGTTGGTAAACTTTGCTAAGTATTTTCCCACTGGCTCCCCATGTGGTTCCACTTAGCTTTCTCAGGATGGCTATTTTCCTTCTGGCTGTTGCTACTGCTGTATTGATATGCTTTCTCTATGTCAGCCTGCCATCAAATGTTACTCCAAGGTATGTTGGTTCTTTATCTTCTCTTAGGGGTGTTCCATTTATCTGGATGATCCCTGCCTTTTGTTTTGGAGAGAGGGTAAATAGAGTGGTGCTGCAGTTGTCAGTGTTTATGCTGACACACCATCTATTTGCCCATGCAACAAATGTATCTACAGCTCTTTGTAGCAATCTGTGGCCACTGATGCATGTTCATTTGTGCTGCATAGAACCAGGTCATCGGCGCACATTGCTGCTGTAATTCTATGTGGTAGATTAACAGCAAGATCATTGATAAAGATTAGAAAAAGTGTGGGAGACAAGACTCTGCCCTGGGGAACGCCGTGACGCAGTAGTACTTTCTTGCTCTTGAGTCCGTCTATCTGTACTCGGGCTCTTCTGTTGTGCAAGTATGCTTTCACCCATTTCTACATTCTTCCATTCTTCATCAGACCTTCTTTCCAGACTTTGTCAAAGGCTTTCTTCAGATCTATCCATGCCGCAAGCACCTGCTTCTTCTCTTGGAATGCATCCTCAATTTCTTGAGAGAGATAGGTTGTCTTGATCTTCTGTTCTTAAACAGAAATCATGTCTTGAAGTAATCATAAGACATGTTGAATCATTATTCATCTTGAAAACCAAAATATCAAATTCATTTATATAGTTTATGTTTTCATTACTAATGTAACTTAAAAATCCTTTCAGGCTGACTGTAGACATAAGATGGAGAATAAACTACAATCAAGTGTCAAGATAGAACAACCTGAAGTCTGTGTAGGTCAAGGTAAGATTTTGAGTGCAGTTTAACATAACAGTTAGTTAAATATCCTTTACAAGATGTTGCAATCAACCCCAGCATTTATTTGGCTGTTTTTGATTTACTAGATAATTCTACATTTAGAACTTTGCCATTGCTTTCTAGATTGTCAAAGCCTTACACCATTGAAATAACACAATAGCAGATTATGAATCTTCTCAGACACTGGGACAAATAAGGTCATGGATGTGACCGAGTGAGTATCCACCGGGATTAGTGTACAACTCTGCAATTGAGCAGAGCAGGGCACTGTCTTTTCCTGACAATCAGAAATTGCTGTCAAAGGCAGAAGTAAATGACCCCCATGTGAATATGGAAGCAATGGAAAACCACCACATTATCTTACCAAGAAAATTTTAAAATAGGAATGTGGAATGTCAGGACATAGTTGAGATAGGAAAGTTACATAATGTAATAAGAGAAATGAAAAATATGAAGATTAATATCCTAGGCATGAGTGAGATGAGGTGGAGGAGATCTGGAAAAGTAATAACTGACAAACACACAATAATTTGTTCAGGAGGTAATATATACAGAAAAGGAGTAGGACTAATGTTTGATGAGGAAACAGCTAAATCAGTTAATAGTAATTTTATGACAAAGTAGAAATGACGACGGGTAGAAAAATGTAAACATGATTCAGGAGTCAACATATTTCTTTTTAACACAGGCTAAGAAAAATATGAATGATTCTAGGATAAAGCTACATATTTTGAAATGAGCTATTAAATGTCCTTTATTGGAGACCCAGTCAAAGATATGAGATTATTTAAGTTATTCACACATCTCTAGAGCTTTAAAGTGCCTATCACATAGTTTAGCTTAGTCAATGGATCAACATTATGGCACACTGGTGCAACCTATTAAGTGCTCCGTTCTTCTCCTAACTCAAATCTGAGTCTGGAGAAACTGATCTCAGTGCATGAACTCTGTAGCACTGGCGAGGATCCTGAAAATACTTGGATAGATTTTTAACTGGAAATTTTGCCCGCACACCGCCGTTAGGCTACTCTTTTTCGATTTTCAAATGCCAAGGGATTTTTTACGTGCACAACAATACACACAGGCATCCGATCTCACTACCCAGAAACCAGGATAAATTTTATTACTAGAAGTCCATGTGAAAAAATCCTGGTCATCACTGGGGCATGAACCCGGGACCTCCAGCACTTGAGGCTGACACCATACCTCATCACATATTGCATCTTACAGTGGCACAATAGAAAAAATATCTCCTTCACTTTGCTTCTCTGATAACATAAATATATAATAATCATCAACTATGTCTGCATTTCCATCAAGTAAGATACAAGCACTAACATGGGTTTTTCTTTATTTTAACACTGACATAATAAAATGATGGACAGAGTACATAGAAGATTTATTCTGGGACAACAGGGTCAATAGACCAACATTGTATAATACTCAAGATGGACCAAAAATACTAACGGCTGGAGTAGAACAGGTTATTAAAAAGATGAAAGAAGGAAAGGCTGCAGGTCCTGACAAGATAACAGAGATGATAAAATCCTTATCCAGTTTTGGCATTGAAACTGTCACAGAATTATGTAATGATATATATAATACTGGGTGCATCCCCAAGGATTTGAAAACATCAATTTTCATTACACTACCAAAGAAGCCAAGAGCTGTTGAGTGTGAGGATTACAGAACTATTAGCTTAATGAGCCACATAACTAAGATACTACTCAAGGTCATACAAGAAAGCATTCAACATAAAATAGATGAGGAAGTAGCTGAAGAACAATTTGAGTTCCACAAAAACAGCGGCACCAGAGAAGCAATTATCTGTTTGAGGATGTTAATTGAAAAATATATAGAAGTTCAAACAAGTATATATGTTTGTTTTATAGACTACTAGACAACCCGGCCCGGCTTCGCCCAGCCCCTGTCGGGGAGTGTCTCATTTAATTCATATTCGGCCCCTGCTCCCGTCCCATTGCTCGGTTTCTGATGATCCCGTTCCCAAAAATTAAAAATTGATTTTAAACTAACTAACTATTTCAGTTGCATCCGCATTAGTGAGAACAACAACTGTTCATAACTAATTTCTGGTTTAATCAGAGAGTGAGTTCCCTTGCAGCAAGATGGCGGGACATTTATTCATCTGTATCTGAAGCTTGTGCCATTTTCTTTCGTGCTGGAGGAAAAATTGTTGATTTTAAACTAACTAACTATGCCATTTGGCTCCATGGAAGTGAGAAGAACATCTGTCGAAAATTTCACCTCAATCGGATGGACCGTTCGGGAACGCACAAAGGACACACAAAGACACAAACATTCTCTTTTATATATATAGACAAAAAAAGCTTTTAATAGAGTACAACATGAACGACTAATTACGTGCCTTCAAGATATAGGAGTAGACGGAAAGGACATCAGACTTATTAGTAACTTGTACTGGGAACAAGTGGCGTCTATTAGAAGCGGTAATAACTATTCGTCGCCTATAGAGATAAAAAGAGGAGTACAGCAGGGATGTGTACTGTCCCCAAGCCTCTTCAGCCTATACACAGAAAGAATTTTTAAACAAGTTGAAATGCCTGGACTCAACATCAGCGGAAGAATCATAAACAATCTTAGGTATGCTGACGATACCGTGTTACTAGCAGAAAGTGAGCAGGAGTTGCAAGACCTAGTGGAAGAAGTAAACAGGCACAGTGCAGAATGTGGCTTAGATATTAACATCCAAAAAACAAAAACTAGGATAATTAGCAGTGAAAAGGAAAGGACATCAATGAACATCACAGTAAACGGGCAGATACTAGAACAAGTAACAAGTTTCTCTTATCTTGGACATATAATAACGGATGATGGCAGAAGTGAAATGGAAATCAAAATGAGAATAGGAATGGCCAAAAATGCTTTCAACGGCATGAAATCAGTATTAACATCTAGAGGGATTAATAATGCATTAAAATGAGAATTGTCAAATGCTACGTAAATTCAACGCTACTGTATGGCGCGGAATCCTTGACATTGAACAAGCGACTAGAAAGTCGCATTGAAGCCCTGGAGATGTGGATATACAGACGAATATGTCATATTTCATGGAAACAAACACAATCAAATGCAGAGGTTCTAGAAAAACTGGGAATGAAGAGAGAGTTGATGAAAGAAATAAAGAGGAGACAGGTGAAATATTTTGGCCACGTTAAAAGACATGATACTCTTATAAAAACCATACTGGAAGGCAAGGTTGAGGGCAAGCGAGCAAGAGGTAGGCAGTGATACAAGTGGGAGGATAACATCAAGAGATGGACGAACATCAGCCTGACAGAATGTACAGTCTTAATCGTTATGGTGCTAATCCCGTGAAGTCCCATCAGGCGGTGATAGTGCCGGGCCCCCTGCCTCGAGGGGGTCCACCCATGACTACTGGTGGTCACCTTCCCCTGTGCTGTGGAGTCAAGGCACAGAGGAGTAGGTTAAGAGCTATTGACCAAATACCCCGGACACTCAACATACTACAGTGGAATGCCGAAGGAGTTTACAAGAAGAAAGACTCCCTAACACAGCGTCTTCATAAAGATAGAATAGATGTGGCATGCATTCAAGAGACACACCTCAACGCCAATCGCACATTTTCAGTCAAGGGATATCAGGCCTCACGTTTCGACCGCGAAGGACACAAAGGAGGAGTTGTAATACTTACACGAAATACAATACCTTGCAGCGAAGTATCTGAGATCTCTGACAACCAAACGGAAATTATAGGTGTTGATATAATGATAAAGGACGTGAAAATAAGAATTTACAATCTGTATAGCCCGGCAGATAAGGATCTTACACTCTCAAACATGGAAATAACTGACACAAATTGCATTGTTGTCGGAGACTTTAATAGCCATTCAGAAAGATGGGGATACCCAGATACTGACAAAAGAGGAGATGAAGTGGAGGACTGGGAAATAGACTCAAATCTCCATCTACTCAACAAAGCGGATGACACACCGAGCTTTTACTCCAGAAGATGGATTACCACTTCTACTCCAGACTTAGCTTTCTGCACAGGAGACATCCTCCACAAAATCGATCGCCATGTGCTGGACCAATTAGCAGGTAGTGACCACAGACCAATCAAGCTTGTAATGAATATGGAGTATGTTCCACAGGAGCAAAAGCCCTTGCCCCGCTGGAATTACAAACGAGCAGATTGGGACAGATTTGCCATACTAACAGACAAATATTGTGAAAACATAAATACACGATATGGCAACATAAAGCAAATGGTGGAAAGTCTAAACAGAGCGATAATACAGGCAGCCACTGAGTCCATTCCTAGAGGAGCGAGGAAAAATTACAAACCATACTGGACTGAAGAACTACAAAGTTTGGAGGACAAAGTTGAAGATGCCAGGAAGACAGCAGAGAGAGAACAAACAATTGAAGCGAATATCTCTCTCAAAGCCATCTCAGCAAAATATAAAAGAACAGTAAATCAAACAACAAGAGATTGTTGGAGGGAAAAAACAGAAAACCTGAATTTTGACAGGGATGGAAACAAACTATGGAAACTAGTGAAAGCCATGAACAATGAAGGACCTAGAAACAAACAAATGGGCAGTTGTGGGACGTTGGCGGAAAAGATGGCGGCTTCTTTGTGTTGTCATCATAACAACGGTCTCTTCTCAGTTTGTTAAGGAAATACGTCATTGTTTCCAGAGCTCTTGATCCCTCTTCACACAAGAACAGCCATTCATAAATGGAGAATAAGATGGCGTGTGTGGTAACATTGATGTGAAATATGAGCCGTCATATAAATTGTGGGGGGACCAGAGTCAAGGATCCAGCACAATGTTGGACAAGGCAGATTGTTGCAGCATTCAAGAAATGACTGTGATCAGTAACATAGAATCAGCAATGGCTGTGAACAGTAACATAGAATCAGCAATGGCTGTGAACAGTAACATAGAATCAGCAATGGCTGTGAACAGTAACATAGAATCAGCAATGGCTGTGAGCTGTAACATAGAATCAGCAATGGCTTTGAGCAGTAACATAGAATCAGCAATGGCTTTGAGCAGTAACATAGAATCAGCAATGACTGTGATCAGTAACATAGAATCAGCAATGGCTGTAAACAGTAACATAGAATCAGCAATGGCTGTGAACAGTAACATAGAATCAGCAATGGCTGTGAACAGTAACATAGAATCAGCAATGGCTGTCAGCTGTAACATAGAATCAGCAATGGCTTTGAGCAGTAACATAGAATCAGCAATGGGCTGTGAACAGTAACATAGAATCAGCAATGGCTGTGAGCTGTAACATAGAATCAGCAATGGCTGTAAACAGTGGATCCCATCACATTGCAGTATACCTGGAAACGAAGAGGCTGACAGACTGGCAAAAGAGGGCGGACGACTACCACAGCCTGACATAGACATAACCTATAATGAGGCAAAGAGGTTGATAAAAAGCACTTATAGAACCAAATGGGAATCAGAGCATCCAGGCCATCAGAAGGATGATGCATATTATACACTCGACCGAAGAGAACAAGTAGCAATCTTCAGACTCCGCACAGGACATAACAGGCTGAAATACCACTTGTTCAATAAACTAAAGATAGGAGATACCGATGAATGTAATTGTAGAACTGGAAAAATGACAGCAAAACATTTGCTGCAGGATTGCCCAACGTATGCAGAACAGAGAAAGATATTTTGGCCCACACCTGCTTCATTTGAGGACAAGCTCTATGGAGATATCAACAAGCTCAAGTTGACTGCAGCTTACTTTAACTGCATACAGGTTGACATTTAAAGGTGCATGAAGACCCAGAGGCATGAAATGGAATATTGCTTGGATAGCAAATCCATTATGTGGAAAGTCCAAATCGAAAGCTTGCTGTGTGGGCTTCATAAAAGGTGGAAAAGTGTTCTAGTGGCACGAAATGGAATATTGCTTGGATAGCAAATCCATTACGTGGAAAGTCCGAATCAAAAGCCCATTGTGTGGGCTTCATAAAAGGTGGAAAAGTGTCCTAGTGGCACGAAATGGAATATTGCTTGGATAGCAAATCCATTACATGGAAAGTCCGAATCGAAAGCTCACTGTGTGGATGTCATCTGCAGACTGCATACTTCTGGTTTCCGGAAGAACAGCCTATGGTGAACGGAAGGCCCAATATACGGAAGTGAGGCTAAGCAGCATTGTGCAGGACGTGACGATTCCTTGGGTGAGCCCAGCACCAGAGCGCTATGTATCGGCTCTGCAAGTATGGAAGCCTCCTTGGATGGCGGGGAATGCCCATGGTCTGCCCCTGCCTTCCCTTGAGGGCTGACCAGGATCTTTGGCTGTTCTATATGGACCAGTTGGGATGGGGGATAACACCACAACAGTGAGAGTCAAACGTCCTAAGAAATCCCCGGGAAGGTTAACCCGGTCAACAAATGCCCGCAGAAGTCGGATGTGTCGGCCTAACGGCGCAAGAACGCAGCTCTGCTGTAAACAGGCACAACGCAATCACGTCCGAAAAAAAAACTCCGGATGAACGAAGAAGAAGAAACAAACAAATAACAATTAAACAAGGAAATGCCTTGCTTACAGGAAAAAAGGCTGCAAATGTACTAATGGAACACTATGCAAATGCAAACCACATTGATATTACAACTGAACAGAAGAAAGCAATCAAAGACAAACAGATACATCATAGAAATACAGAGACAGCAGCAGAATATATGATGGCAAATCTAACAATGGAAGAAATGGAACAGGCAATGAATACCCTAAAAAAGAAGAAATCACCAGGAAAGGATGGAATCACAAATGAAATGCTAATAGGACTAGGCACCAAGGCAAAGAAGAAACTACTAGCAGTCCTAAATAACAGCTGGAAGAGAGGAATAGTCCCACAGGCATGGAAGGAAGCTATACTAATACCAGTCCCAAAGAAAGGAAAAGACCTGGAAGAACCAAATGGCTATCGACCTATCAGTCTACTTAGCTGTGTAGGAAAATTAATGGAACGCATTATCAATGGCAGGCTAACATGGCATCTGGAAGAAAACAAACTCTTAACACCACACCAAGCAGGATTCAGAAAGTACAGATCCACTGAAGATCAAATAACCTATATAGCTCAGGAAATAGAGGATGCCTTCCAAGAGAAAAAGCACACACTAGCAGTCTGGATAGATTTAGAAAAAGCATTTGATAAAGTATGGAAGGAAGGACTGAAAGTAAAACTGCAAAACATGCATGTTTGTGGAAAAATTTATAAATGGATCAGCCACTACCTTGAGAACAGAACTGCCAGGACAAAATAAGTAGAGTCCAAAACCAAGGAATGCGAATCATAACTGGAAGCCTGAAGACAACGCCTATTAATGAACTAGAAAAGATCACTTGTTTACAACCAATGCAGGATAGAAGAGTTAGCAGAGCCCAGCAACAAGCAGAAAAATTTAGAAGATTGACAGACCACCCTATGTACAACAGATTTAATGGTTTTGGAAAGGGAAGACTGAAGCGTAGCAACTTTGTAGAAACTGCAAAACGAAGGATTAGGGCAGATCCTATACTTAACATATCAACAGTCAAGCCCATACACAATGCTCACAAGTTCCCAGCTTGGAGACAGCAGCAACTGCCTGAGATGATAGAAAACATTCCTGGTATTGAGAAAAAGAACACTCAGCATGAAACCGAAAGAAGAGAAATAACCCTAAACTACATAAAAGAACATTACCCAAGCAGGAATTGGACCCATGAATATACAGATGGATCAGCCAAAAATTCAATAGAGAATGGAGGAGGAATTCTCCTAAATTAAAAAAATGGAGTGAAAAAAACACATTCAATGGCAACTGGAAAATTTTCAAGTAACTTCAAAGCGGAGGTAGAGGCTTTGAAAACTGCAGCAGAAATACTCCTGATGGAGGAAAATAAAGAGAAGCAAATAGCTATCTTCACAGATGCAAAGTCAGCTGTCTCAATACTGAAGAGCAATAACAGCACAGAACTAACTGACCTAAGAGCAGCACTCCATGGTCTATGCCAGAAATCCAAAAAAGTTGTAATACAATGGATCTCATCACATTGCAGTATACCTGGAAACGAAGAGGCTGACAGACTGGCAAAAGAGGGCGGACGACTACCACAGCCTGACACAGACATAACCTATAATGAGGCAAAGAGGTTGATAAAAAGCACTTATAGAACCAAATGGGAATCAGAGCATCCAGGCCATCAGAAGGATGATGCATATTACAAACTCGACCGAAGAGAACAAGTAGCAATCTTCAGACTCCGCACAGGACATAACAGGCTGAAATACCACTTGTTCAATAAACTAAAGATAGGAGATACCGATGAATGTAATTGTAGAACTGGAAAAATGACAGCAAAACATTTGCTGCAGGATTGCCCAACGTATGCAGAACAGAGAAAGATATTTTGGCCCACACCTGCTTCATTTGAGGACAAGCTCTATGGAGATATCAACAAGCTCAAGTTGACCGCAGCTTACTTTAACTACATACAGGTTGACATTTAAAGGTGCATGAAGACCCAGAGGCATGAAATGGAATATGCTTGGATAGCAAATCCATTATGTGGAAAGTCCAAATCGAAAGCTCGCTGTGTGGGCTTCATTAAAGGTGGAAAAGTGTCCTAGTGGCACAAAATGGAATATTGCTTGGAAAGCAAATCCATTACGTGGAAAGTCCGAATCAAAAGCCTATTGTGTGGGCTTCATAAAAGGTGGAAAAGTGTCCTAGTGGCACAAAATGGAATATTGCTTGGATAGCAAATCCATTACGTGGAAAGTCCGAATCAAAAGCCCACTGTGTGGACTTCATAAAAGGTGGAAAAGTGTCCTAGTGGCACGAAATGGAATATTGCTTGGATAGCAAATCCATTACGTGGAAAGTCCGAATCAAAAGCCCACTGTGTGGACTTCATAAAAGGTGGAAAAGTGTCCTAGTGGCACGAAATGGAATATTGCTTGGATAGCAAATCCATTACATGGAAAGTCTGAATCGAAAGCTCACTGTGTGGATGTCATCTGCAGACTGCATACTTCTGGTTTCCGGAAGAACAGCCTATGGTGAACGGAAGGCTCAATATACGGAAGTGAGGCTAAGCAGCCATGTGCAGGACGTGACGATTCCTTGGGTGAGCCCAGTACCAGAGGGCTATGTATCGGCTCTGCAAGTATGGAAGCCTCCTTGGATGGCGGGGAATGCCCATGGTCTGCCCCTGCCTTCCCTTGAGGGCTGACCAGGATCTTTGGCTGTTCTATATGGACCAGCTGGGATGGGGGATAACACCACAACAGTGAGAGTCAAACGTCCTAAGAAACCCCCGGGAAGGTTAACCCGGTCAACAAATGCCCGCAGAAGTCGGATGTGTCGGCCTAACGGCGCAAGAACGCATTGGTTGATTGTGATGATTGCATGGTGAGATATCATCAGCAGATTTGATTCTGATCACCAGGGACCGAGGTCTGTAGAGAGATATGAATGCTTACATTAGCCGGCAAGGCACATGATAATGATGAATGTATGAGTCTAGTCAGTGAGCATCAGACGTGAGCAGTGGTTTCATAACCTTGTCCTCTAAAAGTTTAATGTAACAGCTGGTGTTTCTGCTAACCTAATGGGAAGATGAACACCTCATGGAGTTCAGTGCACTGTAGCAGATGTGTGGACCAAAAACTGAGGAACAGTAACACTGAGCTGCACTGTAAAATACAAAATTTGAGTTACAGTGAGGAAGATTTATTTTTTGACATTCTGACATTCCATCTCAAGTTTTTTTTTTTTTCTTTTTTTTTTCTGATGTGCCATGTTAGTTTTTTTTATTATGTCACCTCAAACTGCACCATAAATGTTAGTTTCAGTCAGGAGGGTAGCACTCCTAATTATGACTGCAATTTAATATCTATATTGCTTGATGTTAAAAGTTGTTTAGTAGAGATAACTGCACTTAAAATAAACCTCATACATGAAAAATGTCATTAATAAATGAAACATGCAGTACCTGTTCATCTGTTAATTTACATGTAAACAGTCACTTCATCTCTCTTAGATCATACATCAGCCTAGATCATAACTTAGATCATACATCAGCTTAGATTATAACTTAGATCATACATCAGCCTAGATCATAACTTAGATCATACATCAGCTTAGATTATACATGAGCATATTAATCATTCTTCTTCTCCATCTTTCGTTCACTTGAAATTGATTGTCTATAGCTGCAATGTTTGATTGTTTGATTACATATACACGTCTGTTCAATACCTTGTATGTTCATGAGGCTATTAATTATTTACTTTTGTGTGTTTCAGAAACACATTCATGGTCTCCAAATAGTCCTTACCTCTCCATACAAGAGCATTCACAAAAGTGCCCATATGACAGCATAGACGTGAAGGTTGTGAAACAAGAACTATTGGATGTTCCATGTGAGGACAGGAGTCGTAGCTTCAGAAAAATGGTAGACATAGCTGGGGGTTGCATCATTCAAGAAATGACAGAACATGGTAACTTAGAATCAATAATGGTTGAGAACAATTGCAAGGCATCAATAAAACATGAAAATTGTTGTCAAATGTCAGAAAATGTGTCTTCTGTGATTGATACAAACAGTAAACTATCTCTGGCTATTGAGAATTGTCAGCAGCAAAATAAGGGAACACCAGAAAATCATACGCAGAGCTTTGCACTGTCTCTAGATAACATTTTTGATTATGTCCGTTATAGTTCTCAAATAACTCTCACAGGAGACTTGTCTGATGCTTCTAGTCCAAATGTTTATGTAGACAGATATAAGAGAACACATAGTGAAGGGATATCAAACAAATGTAATGAATGGGATGGTCTTTTGGTTCAAGATGACCATCTTGAGTGCCTAAAGAACATGAATCACAAGAGAACACATGCAGGAGAGAAACCTTACAAGTGTGATGTTTGTGGTGCTTCTTTTACTGTAGCTGGCAATCTGAAGAACCATAAGAGAACACATACAGGAGAGAAACCTTACAAGTGTGATATTTGTGGTACTTCTTTTACTGAGCTAGCACTCTGAAGAACCATAAGAGAACACATACAGGAGAGAAACCTTACAAGTGTGATGTTTGTGGTGCTTCTTTTACTTATGCTCGCAGTCTGTTGTACCATAAGAGAACATACACAGGAGAGAAACCTTACAAGTGTGATGTTTGTAGTGCTTCTTTTACTTATGCTTGCAGTTTGAAGGACCATAAGAGAACACACACAGGAGAAAAACCTTACAAGTGTGATGTTTGTGGTGCTTCTTTTACTTATGCTCGCAGTTTGAAGGACCATAAGAGAACACATACAGGAGAGAAACCTTACAAGTGTGATGTTTGTAGTGCTTCTTTTACTTATGCTCGCAGTTTGAAGGACCATAAGAGAACACACACAGGAGAGAAACCTTACAAGTGTGATGTTTGTGGTGCTTCTTTTACTTATGCTCGCAGTCTGTCGTACCATAAGAGAACACATACAGGAGAGAAACCTTACAAGTGTGATGATTGTGGTGCTTCTTTTACTCAAGCTGGCAGTCTGAAGATCCATAAGAGAACACATACAGGAGAGAAGCCTTACAAGTGTGATTATTGTGGTGCTTCTTTTACTCAAGCTGGCAATCTGATGGGGCACAAGAGAACACATACAGGAGAGAAACCTTACAAGTGTGGTGATTGTGGTGCTGCTTTTCCTCTAGCTGGTCATCTGAAGGACCATAAAAGAACACATACAGGAGAGAAACCTTACAAGTGTGATGATTGTGGTGCGTCTTTTAATCAAGCTGGCATTCTGAAGGTCCATAAGAGAACACATACAGGAGAGAAACCTTACAAGTGTGATTATTGCGGTGCTTCTTTTACTCAAGCTTGCCATCTGGTGGTTCACAAGAGAACACATACGTGAGAGAAACCTTACAAGTGTGATGTTTGTAGTGCTTCTTTTACTTATGCTCACAGTTTGAAGGGCCATAAGAGAACACACACAGGAGAGAAACCTTACAAGTGTGATGTTTGTGGTGCTTCTTTTACTTATGCTCGCAGTCTGTTATACCATAAGAGAACACATACAGGAGAGAAACCTTACAAGTGTGATGATTGTGGTGCTTCTTTTACTCAAGCTGGCAGTCTGAAGATCCATAACAGAACACATACAGGAGAGAAGCCTTACAAGTGTGATTATTGTGGGGTGCTTCTTTTACTCAAGCTGGCAATCTGATGGGGCACAAGAGAACACATACAGGAGAGAAACCTTACAAGTGTGGTGATTGTGGTGCTGCTTTTACTCTAGCTGGTCATCTGAAGGACCATAAAAGAACACATACAGGAGAGAAACCTTACAAGTGTGATGATTGTGGTGCGTCTTTTACTCAAGCTGGCATTCTGAAGGTCCATAAGAGAACACATACAGGAGAGAAACCTTACAAGTGTGATTATTGCGGTGCTTCTTTTACTCAAGCTTGCCATCTGGTGGTTCACAAGAGAACACATACATGAGAGAAACCTTACAAGTTTGATGATTGTTGTGCTGCTTTTACTCGAGCTGGCCATCTGAAGGACCATAAGAGAACACATACAGGAAAGAAACCTTACATGTGTGATGTTTGTAGGCTTCTTTTACTTATGCTCGCAGTCTGAAGGACCATAAGAGAACACCTACAAGAGAGAAACCTTACAATTGTGATGTCTGTGATGCTTCCTTTACTCGAGTTGACCATTTGAAGGACCATAAGAAAACACATTTAGGAGCAATACTTTACAAGTGTTATGTTTGTGGTGCTTCTTTTACAAATACTGGCAGTTTGAAATACCACAAGGGAAAACATGCAGGAGAGAGACCTTACAAGTGTTATGTCTGTGATGCTTCCTTTACTCTAGCTGTCTATCTGAAGGACCATAAGAAAACACATACAGGAGTGATTCTTTACAAGTGATTCTTGAGGTGCTTCTGAGGGTCCATAATAGAACACACATAGGAGCTATACTTTACAAGTGTAATATTTGTAGTGCTTCTTTTACTAATGCTGGCAGTTTGAAATACCACAAGGGAAAACATACAGGAGAGAAACCTTACAAGTGTGATGATTGTGGTGCTTCTTTTACTCTAGCTGGCCAACTGAAGAACCATAAGAGAACATATACAGGAGAGAAACCTTACAAGTGTGGTGATTGTGGTGCTTCTCTTACTCAGACTTTTAATCTGAAGAAACATATGAGACTGCATCATCATCATCGTGCGCTCTGCCAACTACCATAGGTGTTCATGTATCTCTTCAGATCTCGGTCCCTGTTCAGGATCAACTCTGCTGATAATATTTCTCAGTGTCACCATACAGTCCATCCAGCATGATCTTTCTCTGTCTACCCATGTCTCTTTTTCCTACTAATCTTTCTAGTCATCACTATGCTTTCCCACGCTTCTCTTCTAATCACAATACTAAAGAATGTTATTGTGTCTTTCTGATAGTTGTATATAATGTTCTACTTTCAAGAGCCTCTTCTAGGCAATCATTGTTAAGTTACTCTGGCAATCCAAGCCATTAGCAACAACCATCTCAGGAATCATATCTTTGATGCTTCCAAGAAAATAGAAGACATGTTATCGAAACCAACCAAATTTTACATAGATCCTAAAGCCAGCCACCCTACGGAATTGGATGCAAAAGTGAGGACAGATATTCAGTCACTTTTAGATAGTAAATTCATCAGTGTGGTGATTGCACAGTTAGTCATTTCATGGCGCTTATAAACCCCCAACATTATGGCCTTCCTAAATTGCGCAGACCGGGGTACAACTGAGATCAATTTAATCTATGCTCAATTCTGTCCATCACAGGATGGTGACAGCTGAATTACAAGACCACATGAATAGTTGAAATTTGTAGGGAACATAACATGAAAATTAGCACAGGTAAAACAGAGGTAATGACTATAACTAAAGAAGACAAAACAACAATTCACTTAGTGAACATCCCCTGAAACAAGTAAAGAGTTTCAAGTACCTAGGAAGTATAATATCATCAAATGGCAAATCAGAAGACGAGATCGAAAGTAGATGCAATAAGGCAAACCAACTCTTTGTACTATGGCACCAATACTAAAGAACAAACATGTATCAATAGTTTCTAAGAAAGCACTTTACAACACTATCTTCTTACCAACTCTGCTACCAATACCAAACCTGGACAATGACAGAAAAAGAGAAAAGAAAAATCACAACAGAAATGAAATTCCTGAGAAGAATTCTCAATGCATCAAGGAGAGATATCAGAAATGAAGAAGTCAGGACTAAAATGGGGGTTATAGCAGCACTAGATTTTATAAGAAGGCAGCATGTTAAATGGTTTGGCCATGCAACTAGGTTTACAGCTAACAATATACCACAACAAGCAATGATGTATAGATCAGGTGGAAGAGGCCGACCACGTAAACGATAGCGGAGGGAATAGCAGTCTATGGAAATATCCCTAAACGAGCACTCTCCTGCTGTTTGTACTTTACCTCGACACTGCAAGTTACAAGAGGAACATGATGAGATGAGATTACCATGAACATAATTACACCGTATCATTTTTAGAAATATCAATTCAAAATTGACAGGATGGCACCATCCAAAGATCTGTCTATTGAAAGGGAACATGGACGGGCCAATACCTGAATTTAAATAGCTTTGCCCCTATTCAGTACAAGCGTGGACTGGTACGACCCTGTTTAATCGAGCTAGAATGATTTGCTATGATGACACAATAAAAGAAGGCCAGAAACTCTTAACCATAATCTACATTCACATGTATATTCAGCTGACTTCATCAAGCATCATTACCAGGCACCCAAAACCTACTCCCACAGAATCATCAGTCCCTAGACCTCAAGTATTATTTCAGCTAACCTTTCGAGGGGACACTAATGAAACGAATATATTATACAGCGTAAAGCATACGTTCTGACATAAGCCTGGGTCATTGACATTGAGGTGAGTGACCGGGCATGAGGAAGAATGGAGATGAGAGTGGGAGACAGTAAAGTGACTGACCTGGCTATGAGAAGACAGCCAGTCCTGAGAAATAAAATAGTGAGGGTAGAGGGAAAAAACCCCTAGGCGGATGGGGCGAAAGGACAGTTGTGTGTTGTGTGAAGTCAGGAGACTGGAAAGGCAGTGAGAGAGGAGACTGACTGCGGGGCAGGTCGTTTCAGGGAGTTGAGTTTGAGATACCGAAGGAGTCGGTAGTCCACGTACAACGGGGTTGTGTTGTTCTCCGAGTTGTGAAGACAGGCCTGAACCAGAGTGGGTTCTATAGTGGAGCAGTGGCTCCAACCCAATGTGTGGGTTGTATTGTGGGAGATCCAGCCGTGGATAGTAGCTGGATTACCTGTCTTGTAAATGTGATGAGAAGCAGGCCGTGAGAAGGCATTGATGTGTGCTGGTTAAATTGTGAGGAGGATATTTATATTCTATGGATTACATTGTTTCTGGATGTATAATCATGTTCCGTGTAGTCCGTCTTATTTCTGTAATAAAGGATTATGTGCGCCAACGGAATCTTGTTTAATGCCTGGTGAATATGCACTGCGGGGGTGAGTTGGATTAAGAGTCAGTAGATATCTCCATTGACACACCATGAACATCGTTACCTAGACAACGACCATCACACGAATAATATCATGAGCAATATAATCGTAAGAACTTCGTGATATTATCATCAAGAACGACGTGTGACATCTGGGGTCTCTCCTGGCAAGAACGACGGGGATATATTGATTATCTGAAAGGCTACATGGGGTCAAGAGCATTGTAAACATTGTTGTCATTTTGAGATATCTGTGGGCTCTTCGCTGAGAGAGGAGTTATCTGTGACGTCGTTCCATCAATTGAAACAATACTGCGTCAAGAGGGTAATGTGAACTCTTTTTGTGTGTGCGCCACATAAACACAGACAGACAAAGTCTCAAGCTAGCAGACAGTTCAAGGGAAGTTCACGTCAAGTCCACTACAGGTGAATTGGAACCAACCATATCGCTGAAGCGAGAGGGGGTGATAAAGACACGCCATACAGACTAACCGGGAAGAGTCCATTACGGTGACAGGTAAATTTGATACCAGGCAGGAGTGCTGAAACTAGCAGACGCGGCGATGAAAGACCAGTGTTGAATCCAGAGTGGCGAGGGCAGCGTGTGTGTGTGTAGGACATCGCTGGCGGGGATAATGACAGGATTGGGAACCAAAGATATTTGACAAGTGTGTGTGTGCGAAGGCAAGCGCACTGTGTTGTTGCAAGTTGACTGGTCAAGATTTGTCGACGCAGTTAATAGGCCGGGTTGAGAGAGGGTCAGCGCTGTTTACGAGGACAGTGCACAGTACAGGTAAAGTACTGAGGACAGTGAACTCTCGAGAAGGAGAGTTATCATGGATGTGTAGGATACACAGAATTGACATTTGCGTATTCACCTGGAGGGGTGACAAAATAGGGTGGAAACAGTGCCCCTACCGCCAGAGTTGGGGCGGGTTAGTGGTGTAAAGTGTATTTTCCACTGAAAGTGATAAAGAGAAAGAAGGTTGACCTTAGGAGGCAAGGCTGTTTAACAGTAAGCAGTTACTGAGAAAATTTCCACGGAGTCAAAAGAGCAGCCGTGTCGGGGCTGAGAGGTTGGGTGGAAAGTGTTTTTTGAATGACGGAAAAGTGTCCGGTCATTTTACAGACAGTCAGTGTGGATTATTGTGACAAAGAAGACTGAGGTACTGACTTGAGGTGTCCGGCAAGGTCAAGGTTAGGGACAGTGGAAAGTTACTGGGAATTTCCACAGGAGATCGGGATAAACAAGGTTGTTTTGAAAGAAAGCCAGACTTGATGTTTCGTCTTTGTTCAAGCCTTTGTCATCATTATTCTGTTATGAGCAAACAGTTTTAACTTATCGTCATCGCAACCATTGTCGTATTTCTTTGCCAATAAGGATCTATATATCCAAATTTAAAGCGCTGAACATTGGCTGCCATTCTCCTTTTCTTTTTGGTGAATCTTGTCGGGTAACGGCAATCCAGAACATTATTGGGACAATTACCATCATCTTCAATTCGTACGACAATCGAAAGAACACTTTGGATTATTACTGTGGTGCCACCACGTACAGAGAAAGTACAATAACGTTACGGACTGTGTCGAGACAGAACAGTTTGGATATCACTATCATCTTCAACTTTTGTCGACAGTTGGAACTTTTGATCACCACGTGAATTCAATAACCACTCAACAAAACAAGAAGTCGGTTTGAAATCTAGCGTCGTAGACATTTCCAGCGGATTGCGAATAACTATTAACACGAACAAAATAAGAACTTTTGGCGACGGATTAATAGGCACATATTTGTCGGCCAACCAGTTACACATTATTTTTTTGCTCCCATCGTCATATTTATTGTTGTCGGGTGTTACGCAATTATTTGTATGTGGTCCAGTGTTTGTCAAGAGTAGGGGATTTTTGTGTTGCTTCTCGAAGGCCGAGAGGCGGGGCGAAAATTTATTCTCTTACTGTGCACCATGTGTTTTCTGGGAAGTAAATCGTAAGGTCGGTTTGTTTGATTCTGCAGTGAAGCAGGGTGGTCCTAGATTATATACCGTGCCTTTTGGGTCTAACGTCAGATCTGTGTATATTTTCAGTATATATTCCTTTTCTTTCTCTCTTTCTTTTCGTTATATTTACATATAATATTTGTTGTGTTCGGATATATGTTTTTATTGTGATCTTTCGTCATTTCTGCTGTCTAGTGGTCTTGGTCAATTTATATTTATATTTTACGCGCACTGTGGGTGTCTCTACACAAGCTTGTGGTTGTTACTGTGGTTTATTTCTGTGTGATCATCGTCTCCGTGTACTCAGCTTGTGAAGTCTAGCGTTGGATAGTCATCACTTAGTGTTATCATCCATTTGTTTGTATATGTATTTATATGTATGTTTAACAATATTTCCAGGGACTTTCATGAACTTGTGGTCATAGATATATAGATATAAGGGAGTATAGGTGATACTTCCCCCCTCACTACCTAGTGCTTATAGAGTGACTGGGTGAGTACAGAGTGATATTTTAGCACTACGAATTTACGTACACAGGGAGTGCGGGTGTACTTAGGGAAGTGACACAAAGACTAGCAGCAGAGTCGTCACATTTATAGTTGGCTGATTCGACAGCAACGTGTCCACAAGTACAAGATGCCTACTTTAATGGAATATATTGAAGCAGGTGAACGAATAGGCCTGAAAGGTAAAGAGTTACAGGAGTTTGCAGAAGCAAAATTGAAAGAAGTCAGCACTGGAAAGAGAGGAGAGGCATAATGAACGCGAGGCAAAACGTCTTACAGGAAGAGAAAGAGACAGCAAGTAAAACTAGCTGAAATGGAAAACAAACGTCTACAGGAAGTAAAGTTAGCTGAAATAGAAAACAAGCGTCTACAGGAAGAGACACAAGTAAAACTAGCTGAAATGGAAAACAAACGTCTACAGGAAGTAAAGTTAGCTGAAATGGAAATTGAGAAAGAGAAGATCAAGTGTCAGATGCAAACTGAAATCGAGTTAAAAAAACTAGAACTATCTTCGAAGGGTCAAAGTGAGGAAAGCAGAAGACCTTCGCAGTCGTCACAGAGATTAAAACTGCCATACTTTACGGACCGAGACAACCTTGAAGCTTATCTTGACAGATATCAGGCATCAGCGAAAGTGTTAGGCATCCCCGAAGAACAGTATGCTATTAGACTAGGGGAGCTTCTTACGGGTAAGGCACTAGACACCATGTTCAATTTACCTGTAGAAGAAAGGAACAACTACACTATCTTACGTCAACGTTTGCTGACAAAGTTCCAACTAACTGAACATGGATATAGAACAAAGTTTAGACAGTTAGGGCCAGAGACAAATCAAGATTTCACAGACTTTGTTAACACTAGTAAAGAACACATTTAACAAATGGATGGAGCTCGCAGAAGTAGGGAAAGATTTTAATAAATTAGTAGATCTAATGTTAAGAGACAAGGTAGTATCTGCATGCAATTCTAATTTAGTGGCGTTCTTTGAGGAACGTAAGCCAAAGGACATAGACACAATGTCTCAGTTAGGGCAAAACTACATGACTGCACATCCTAACGTATCTATTGGGAAACTAATGAGTGAGGAAATAGTCTGTGCAGCGTACACTAAACAGGACCAGAATCCAGTCATCAGACCAAGGGCGAAAAGTGTGGATTCAGCACAGAAAGGTGAGCAGCAAGAACTTCAAGATAATGGTTTCCGAGGAAACAATGTTGGTAGAGTAGGACGGTACCCATATAGAAGAGGGAACTTCCAGAGACGTCAAAATTATGCCGGATGTTGGAATTGTGGGAGCTGGAGACACAAGGCAGCACAGTGTGATGCACAACCATCAGATGGACCAACGAACAACACTAAAAGGGAGATTACTTGTTTCAAATGTGGAAAGAATGGGCATATCAGCCATCAATGTAGGATGAGAGAAACAGAGCACTCAAATGCAGCGCAAGTAATTGAGACGCTGAACAATGAAGATTGTAGTGGGTGCAAACCTCTTTTTGAAAAAGACAGTCAGCCAGTCCTAATATGTGGTCATACAGTAAAAGCAGGATCAGCAGTGCATGAAGGAGGCAGTTTGAAGCTGCATCAGGGATTTGTCAATGATAGACCAGCGTTAACAATTAGGGATTCCGGATGTACGTCTATCGGAGTGAGGAGAAGTTTAATAGATCCCTCGGATTATACAGGGAAAAAGATTAGATGCATAACATTCAACGGCACAGTAGAGTTCTACCCAGTAGCCATAATAACTGTAAAAACACCATATATCACTGGAAGAGTGTCAGCGTGTGTTTTGGACTCACCAGTGGCTGATTTGATCATAGGAAATGTTGTAGGAGTTAAAGATTGTACAGAAGAGGAAGTAGTTTATTGGGACCAAAAATATAGTGTAAGCAGTAATGAGGTAGTTACCACAAGAGAACCTAAATTAGAGAGTATAGCTGAGGTAGAAGAGGCACTTGAAGTAGACACAGGAACTCAGGACAAGGATAGTACAGCTGAGCAGATGAGAATGGATCCCAAATATAGTGCTAGTGAATCCCAGAGACAAGATACTACTCTGAACAAATGTTCCCAAGGGTGTAGGAGAGTAGAACATAGGCAGTCAAAGAAAGGTAGATGGTGCTTCGAGAGGAAGAACAATGTTCTCACTCGCAGGTTTTCAGATAGCAGAACTGCACGTGGGCAAGGAGCAGTACCTTTAGCACATAGAGACCGATATACTAGAACAGCTCAGGATAGTGCATGGGCAGGGCACATAGGCATAAGGCGTATGCAGCAGAAAGCAAGGTGCCAGATATATGGGCCAAGATTGAATAAAGAGTTCAGACTAAACAGAGACTCAAGTGTAACGATGCAATATGCAGATAGGAAAGTTGAGTCAGGTCAAAAGAGTGTTCGCGACATTACTGACCCAGGGCTAGGGATAGCAAACAGATGTTGTAATTGTAGAGGTACCATGAGTCATGGGTACATGAAAGGTAGACACAGCATCGACAGGAATCAGAGGAGGGTTAATGCAAGAACAGAACCACCTGATATAGGGTCGGTACACAAATAGTAATATGTGGTCGTGAAGTAGTAAGAGACCTGTGGGTACATAAGTATAATGCTTTTCTATGATGTATTATTATTATTAAAAATAAAAAAAAAATTCAAATTAAGGAAACTCTTTATAAAACTGCCGTAGGGGTTTACGGCACTGTGGATCATAAGAGGCAGGACTGGTTTGCGGCCAACAGCGAGACTCTGCAGCCCTTGATTGATAAGAAGAAGAAAGCTCTCTTACGAAACAAGGAAAGACCAACGCGTAACACTCTGAGTGAGCTAAGGCAAGCTAGGAAGGATGTGCAAAAGGCTGCCAGGCAGTGTGCAAATGATTATTGGATCAAGTTATGTGAGTCCATTCAAATCGCAAGTGATAAGGGAGACATAAGAAGCATGTATGAAGGAATAAAGAAAGCCTGTGGTCCAGTGATCAAAAGAAGTGCACCATTGAAAACCTTGACTGGAGAAGTCATCACTGATAAGAAACAGCAGATGGACAGATGGGTAGAGCACTATTTGGAGCTTTACTCAAGTGAGACCAAACTAGCGGATGATGCCCTCAACGCCATAGAGGCTCTACCAACTCTTGACCACCTGGACACACTTCCCACCATAACAGAAGTTAAGTGTGCTATAAATGAACTTGCATCTGGCAAGGCTCCAGGTAAGGATGGGATTCCAATAGAGGTTATCAGGAGTGGGCAAGACACACTCACTATACAGATCCACCAGCTAATAGAGCTATGCTGGCGTGAAGGACAAGTCCCACAGGATTTCAAAGATTCAAGCATCATAACACTGTACAAGAACAAGGGCGATCGGAGCGACTGCAACAACTATAGGGGTATCTCACTTCTGTGTATTGTTGGAAAAGTATTTGCCAGAATTGTTCTGCGCAGACTTCAAGTCCTAGGAGATCAAGTCTACCCCGAATCACAGTGTGGCTTTCGACAGAACCGGTCTACCACTGATATGATATTCTCATTGCGACAAATGCAAGAAAAATGCCGTGAACAGAACCAACCACTGTTTATTGCCTTCATCGACCTCACAAAGGCATTTGATTTGGTCAGTCGTGAGGGTCTGTTCAAGGCACTAAAGAAGATTGGCTGCCCACCAACTCTTCTGTCCATTGTGGAATCGTTCCACACAGGCATGAAGGGTATAATCAAGTTTGATGGTGCAACTTCTGAAGAATTTGAAATCAAGAGTGGAGTTAAGCAAGGTTGTGTACTAGCTCCCACCCTCTTTGGAATATACTTTTCACTTCTACTGAAATATGCATTTCGTGATCAGGATGGTGGTATATACATTCACTCACGCTCAGATGGCGGCCTCTACAATGCTCAGAGATTGAAGGCTAAGACCAAAATTAGGAGGGTACTGATCAGAGAGTTGCTTTTTGCAGATGATGCTGCAGTTACGACCCACTCTGAGGAAGAATTGCAATGTCTACTATCTGCATTCTCCAATGCTTGTTCTGAATTTGGTTTAACAATTAGCAAAAAGAAGACACAGATTATGTCACAAGGTGCACATGGGGTACCATCAATCTTTATTGACGACGCCGAACTAGAGATAGTAGACCATTTTACATATCTAGGATCAGTGGTAAATAGCAAATTATCCCTAGATCAGGAAATCAACATCCGGATTGGTAAGGCAGCAACAACAATGAACAGGTTAAGAAAAAGAGTCTGGGAGAACAGGAAGCTTACTGCCAAAACAAAAGTCCTTGTCTATCAAGCCTGTGTCCTTAGTACTCTTCTCTATGGCAGTGAAACCTGGACAACTTACTCACACCAAGAGAACAATTTAAACAGCTTTCATATGCGGTGTCTGCGAAGAATTCTTGGTATTAAGTGGCAAGACAAAATCACAAATACTGAAGTATTGGAAAGATCAGGTTGTGTGACAGTTTATTCCATGCTCAGTCTTCGTAGACTTAGATGGATAGGACATCTTAGGAGGATGGATGATGGTAGAATACCAAAGGATATCTTTTTTGGTGAATTACAGATGGGTAAGAGATCTCAGGGTCGGCCTCTACTACGATACAAAGATGTGTGTAAGCGGGACATGATTGATACAGGCATTGATAATGCACATTGGGAGCAAGTCGCCGCTGAACGTGTTGCATGGAGGGCAAACATCAGAAATGGAATAAAGTCAAAGGAGAAAATTATTGCAGAAAAGTCACACACCAAGCGTTTGAGACGTAAGATGGTGCATGATGGTGGAAATGACCACGTGTTCACATGCACCCACTGTGAACGGACATTTACAGCGCAAATTGGCCTTATCAGTCACACTCGCTACCGCCATAGTTAAAAGTTATTATGCCTTTTTAAAGCACAAACTATCGTCTGTCAAGACGGCAAGGTGCCAATGATGATTATTATTATTATGTATTGTATTAGTTCATGCATTGATACACAAGATAGATGGTTGTATTTATGTGTGATGAATATAGGAGTGTAATATGAGCATTTGATGTAGTATTTAGGATGGTAGCTGAAGTGAGGTGGAGCCATACTTAGGGCTACCCAGGCTATATGTCTGGGTCACATGTTTAGTAAGTTTTAGTCTCCCAATGTTTGAAAACGAAGTTTTCTTTTAAGAGGGGGGTGATGACATAAGCCTGGGTCATTGACATTGAGGTGAGTGACCGGGCATGAGGAAGAATGGAGATGAGAGTGGGAGACAGTAAAGTGACTGACCTGGCTATGAGAAGACAGCCAGTCCTGAGAAATAAAATAGTGAGGGTAGAGGGAAAAAACCCCAGGGGATGGCGGAAGGACAGTTGTGGGTTGGGTGAAGTCAGGAGACTGGAAAGGGGGTGAGAGAGGAGACTGACTGCGGGGCAGGTCGTTTCAGGGAGTTGAGTTTGAGATACCGAAGGAGTCGGTAGTCCACGTACAACGGGGTTGTGTTGTTCTCCGAGTTGGGAAGACAGGCCTGAACCAGAGTGGGTTCTATAGTGGAGCAGTGGCTCCAACCCAATGTGTGGGTTGTATTGTGGGAGATCCAGCCGTGGATAGTAGCTGGATTACCTGTCTTGTGAATGTGATGAGTAGCAGGCCGTGAGAAGGCATTGATGTGTGCTGGTTAAATTGTGAGGAGGATATTTATATTCTATGGATTACATTGTTTCTGAATGTATAATCATGTTCCGTGTGTCCGTCTTATTTTGGTAATAAAGGATTATGTGCGCCAACGGAATCTTGTTTAATGCCTGGTGAATATGCACTGCGGGGGTGAGTTGGATTAAGAGTCAGTTAGATATCTCCATTGACACACCATGAACATCGTTACCTAGACGACAAAAGCAAAGATAATCAAGAACATTGATATTATCATCAAGAACGACGTGTGACACGTTCTTTTTTGCTAAAACAGTGATCAGATATAAAATCACCTCGGTACTGCCCTCATCTGTGAAAGAACTATTGTCTCTGTACACCAAATCTCACTACATCTATCAAGTCCAGTTGAGTGCCAAGCAACTTACATAGGGAGAATGGAATGACAATGTAGCGAGTATCCACACATGTACCAGTAAGGGTGGAAAACAGATTTAATCAGTCTTCATGAATCCCTGTGCAGTCGGCAGGTCATGAAATGCTTAGACCAATGATTTTGAGATATTTGTTTAATAGCCATCATAAATTTAAAAAATAGACATCTTGTATATTGTATTTGATGAACAATAAATTATTGCTCATCAAGGCTTTAGTAATTAGATGGTTTCCGTATGTACGCATACAAAGACATCATTTTAAATGTGCAATTACTATAGATAAAACTGATGCTCCATATTCAAACAATATCAGTGGCTGCATGTTTTAAGTATTTCAGCACTAGTATCATTCGTTTAATCACTTCATATATGTAATATATAATATTATCACCCACGATCTTGATAAGTGCTTCGAGTTTCAACAGCAGCTTGAAGACACTTCCACTGATACATCAGAAAATTGTACGGCAAGTGAAAAGGGGTAAACTTAAGGAAACCCTTTATAAAACAGTGTTAGGGGTTTACGGCACTGTTATCATAAGAGGCAGGACTGGTTTGCGGCAAGCAGCCAGACACTGCAGACCTTGATTGATAAAATGAAGATAGCCCTCTTAAGAAACAAGGAAAGAACAACATGTAATACCCTCAGTGAGCTGAAGCAAGCTAGGAAGGATGTGCAAAAGGCTGCCAGGCAGTGTGCAAATGACTATTGGATCAAGTTATGTGAGTCCATTCAAATCACAAGTTATAAAGAAAACATCTGAAGCATGTATGAAGGGATAAAGAAAGCCCGTGGTTCAATGATCAAAAGAAGTGCACCACTGAAAACCTTGACTGGAGAAATCATCACTGATAAGAAACAGCAGATGGGTAGAACACTATTTAGAGCTTTACTCAAGTGAGACCAAACTAGCGGATGGTGCCTTCAACGCCATAGATGCCCTACCAACTCTTGACCACCTGGACATACTTCCCACCATAACAGAAGTTAAGTGTGCTATAAATGAACTTGCATCTGGCAAAGCCCCATGATATTCTCATTGCAACAAATGCAAGAAAAATGCAGTGAACAGAATGAACCACTGCTTATTGTCTTTATCGACCTCACAAAGGCATTTGATTTGGTCAATCGTGAGGGTCTGTTCAAAGCACTAAAGAAGATTGACTGCCCGCCAACTCTTCCGTCCATTATGGAATTGTTCCACACAGGCATGAAGGGTACAATCAAGTTTGATGGTGCAACTTCAGAAGAGTTTGAAATCAAGAGTGGAGTTAAGCAAGGTTGTGACTAGCTCCCACCCTCTTTGGAATATACTTTTCACTTCTACTAAAATATGCCTTTCGTGATCAGGAGGCCGGTATATGCATTCACTCATGCTCAGATGGCAGCCTTTACAATGCTCAGAGATTGAATGCGAAGACCAAAATTAGGAGGGTACTGATCAGAGAGTTGCTCTGAGGAAGAATTACAGCCACTACTATCTGCATTCTGCAATGCTTGCTCTGAATTTGGTTTAACAATTAACAAAAAGAAGACACAGATATGTCATAATGTGTACATCAATCTTTATTGACGACGCCGAACTGGAGATGGTAGACCATTTTACATATCTAGGATCAGAGGTAAGTAGCAAATTATCCCTAGATCAGGATTGGTAAGGCAGCAATAACAATGAACGGGTTAACAAAAAGAGTCTGAGAGAACAGGAAGCTTACTGCCAAAACAAAAGTCTTTGTCTACCAAGCCTGTGTCCTTAGCACTCTTTTTTTTATGGCAATGAAACCTGGTCAACTTACTCACACCAAGAGAAACGTTTAAACAGCTTTCATATGCGGTGTCTGCGAAGAATTATTGGCATTAAGTGGCAAGACAAAATCACAAATACTGAAATATTGGATAGATCAGGTTGTGTGATGCTGTGTTCCATGCTCAGTCTTCGCAGACTTAGATGGATAGGACATGTTAGGATGATGGTAGAATACCAAAGGGCATCTTGTTTGGTGAATCACAGATGGGTAAGGAATCTCAGGGTCAGCCTCTACTACGATACAAAGATGTGTGTAAGCGGGACGTAATTGATACAGGCATTGATATGCACATTGGGAGCAAGTCGCAGCTGAACGTGTTGCACGGAGGGCAACTATCAGAAAAGACAAAGGAGAAAATGATTGCAGATAAAGCACGCACCGAGCGTGTAAGACGTAAGATGGTGTGTGATAGTGAAAATAACCGGGTGTTCACATGCATCCACTGAGGACGAACGTTTACAGCGCGAATTGGCCTTATCGGCCACATTCGCTACCGCCATGGGTTGTAGTTATGCCTTTCTGAAGCACACATGTACCAAACTATCATCTCTCAAGACGGCAAAGTGCCAATGATGATGATATGTAACTCTGCAGTATGCACCGGACGAGAGGCAGTGAAATATGCCAGGCAATAAATTGGACAACATATTGTTTGTGGTTTCTGTGTTTAAACTTTAGAAATATATTAATTTTGATTTCTGTTTAATTCAAACCTTAACTCGTGAGGGTTGGTCTCGTTCGCAAGATCAGTCCTGCGTCTGGTGTTCGTTGTCTCGGATGGCTGTGTGAGGTGCACCTAGGGAACTTCCCAGCCACGCAAGTTAGCGAGGCAGGCGTTTCGAGAATGTGACCACAGCGCGAAGCTGGAGTCATGGTTTGAGTGGGCGAAAGAGTAATTTTTGTACGGCCGTCGTTCGACAGTCTCGATAAGCCCCCCCCCCCCTCTCTCTCTCTCTCTCTCTCTCTCTCTCTCTCTCTCTCTCTCTCTCTCTCTCTCTCTCTCTCTCTCTCTCTCTCGATGAGTAGTTGGTCTGCAGTCAGTAAGCTGGCATAGCTTTATGGTCAGTCCTGCCTGGGGTATCACAGGGTACAGAGGGAGTGCACTGAGCGATTGCTACTCTTGTCCTGCGTGTGCATGAAGTCCATTTTGCGAGAGAAAAAAAAACTATCTTGGCTCTTGGTCTGTGGTGGGTTGTTGTCAGTCTTCCTCGTGGTAGCTTCCTTTAATGTGACTATAGTTTCAGGTTCTTTACAGCAGCTCGCAGGCAGGCTCTCTCCGCTCGTCTTCTTTACGGTCTTGTCGGCTCCCACGCTGCACATGTTGTGAGTCTGTTATTTCTCGGTGTTGGTCGTGTCACGTGCCACTTTCCTCCCCCATATCAGGCTTCTTGAACTGTTCGGGTAACTTGTTCTTGATAGCGCTCGCAGTTGCGATGTCGAAAGCGTGGATAGTCCGTCTGTGCGATAGATATCTTGTTGATCCTGCCGGTAGTCGTATGCTTGTCTCAAAGATTAAGCCATGCATGTATAAGTTCATACCCATATTTTACAGTTCTGTACTTCTCGCCCTTCTGAAATTCGTTTTATAACGTAAATTTTTGTTGCGTATCCCTTACGGGACGTTGCAGTCAACACCAGCATTTTCAGCTGCTATTGATGTACTAGGCAAGTGTTACGTTCAGTAGTTTGCCATTGCTTTCTGAACGACTGGCCTCTATACCTTTTTCGAAAAAACCAGCACCGCCGTGTTTCGAACCCGGGTATACGGGCTCACAAACCGCGTTCGCAAGCCCTTCAGCCACAGAGACCGACTTTATAACGTATATTACGACTTATAACGTAAGCAGACCCCCAAATCACGTTTTATGTAGGCCTAGACATCTGGACTTGTTCTAGTATGTGTTTAGCTTCCATTTTTACATACACTGTAGAAGCGGGGGGTTTATAAGGAGGAAATACTTAACCTTATACCTAACCCTAACAAAAATGCTGACATTCTACTAAATATGAACATCGTTGAAAATTGGCTTATAAACAGTATCATGTCTGAGCTGGGCAAAATCGTGGAAACAAGGAAGACTGCAGCTGACGTACCGACTCTCCTCGATGGCGCGGACAACTGGAAACTGATTGTTGACCTGAAAGGCAATGGTCGTTGCTACGTTACCCGCCAGTAATCCAATTTCTAGTTGCCACCTGACATTGCACTGCACTTCAACTGACTGTTCCATACTAATCGAAGAGCAACACACATAGCTCACATACACACAAGATGGTAAAGTGCGGTGGCGTGATCAAAAGTATGACACAGGAAGGGTATTCAACCGTATACTGTCAGGCTATTCGTCGTAGTGGTGGACGCAAAGTATCTAATCTCCAACTCCGTGTGCGAACTGCTTTAGGTAGTTAGACATTCAAGGATAATAATGAGAGCTCTGGCAACTGAGCGAGACAGCCAAAAAGGCCTCGTGATAGCCCTTGAACAATCGGCATTATGAGTGGGACAGGTCGGTGCAGTAATATGGTTCACATTCCTGTCTGCAAGTTGGAGTATGTCTAATATCGAAGCTAGCGAACAATCTCTCATCTAAGATCTAGAAATTTTACTGTCTCGTGTCGACTCCGTAGCCATCTGTCCAAACGGATGCGGTACTTTTGAGACTGGGACTTAGCAGTGTAGTCGAAACACCACGTTTTAGCAGTCACCGAAATCAAGAAAATGACAGCGGAAGTCCAACCTCAAGGAATGTTGCTAATGGTTAGGGGGGAGGGAAACGCCTTGCTATGAGGGTTGGAGAGGGCAAACCCACAACCAAGTAGCCCCAGCTGGCTTCATAGGAGCAAGCAGGGGGTTGACTCCGCGAGCCATGAACGGGGTACGAAGAAATCGGCAAAAGGCGTGTGCTGGTGCATAGCAGCATAGAGAACCCCTGATGTGTAGACAACGATAGTCCCAATACTAATGGTACCAATTGCAGTTGATTGTGTGTCCGACTGGCCTTTCCTCAGAAAACTGATTGTCTGTCAGATTATTTCGTCACTCTCTGTTGCTTCATTCTCTCCAGGCTGTGATGATTTGTCTGTTCTTCCACGTGATACACATAAGCCCAAAGGGCTCTGACAACATCGGCCATATAACGCATCAATACACCCACCGATCAGACTCGGCCTGCAGGGTTGCCACTTTTTTTTTGGACCAAAAGTATCTAGAAACGGCCCAAACAACATCCATAAATATCTAGATTTCGTTGCAAAGTATCTAGGAAAAATATCCAGATTGAGAAAGTAAGAAATTACATATGTATTGATGTGACTGCCGGTCTCCCTGGCGAAAAGTTTACGGCTGTGGCCGTTATCCCGTATATTCTCGTGAGTAACGCAGCTGCGCCCGAACCGACAGCGGTTCGAGCCGCTCTGGTAACTTACAGGGGTATGTGAGCCGGTCGCTCAGAAAGTAATGGCAAACTACTGAGCGTAATCTTGCCTTGTACATCAACAGCAGCTGAAAAATTCTGATGTTGACTGCACCATCCTGTAAGGGATATGCACCATTAAAAAGAAAATTGATGTGACTTACCTATAGAATCATGTCCTCATCTTCACTGATGCCTGTCTCACAAGATGCACTTAGCTTGGATGATGAAGTTGAAGCTTCACATTCAAAATGACTCTGGTGTACTTTAGCTGTTCCAATTTTTTTTATTATATGATCAGGGAGCTGATAAGTTGAACAGCATTTTCCTGCTCTCATCAGGCCAAATCTTATTGTCAATATAGCATTTAAGAGATCAAGTTTCATCCTGTTTCTTAGTTTACATTTTGTATAATTCACAGTACTGAAAACTCTTTCCGCATCAGCATTTGAATGGGGTAGTATCATGGCAGACATCGCACATTCAAAGAGCTCACGGAATGGACTGTTACCTGAGACATCTTTAAATTGTCTTACTTCACTCCAAAAAGCTTCAAGTTTCTGTTTTGTTTGTCCAGTCAACCAAATTTATTTTTGTTAACTAATATTCTGCTCCGCCACACTAGCCCCTAAAAATTTAATAACTTGACAATATTTAGGTATGTCCTTTACTGGCTGAGGTATGTTGTTAATAGAAAAGAGTGAAATATTTTTCAATACATCTAAATTTTCAGGAAGTCTCTGCTTCAGTTGATCGAATAATGAGGCAAGAAAATCTTGACAGCGCTTTCTTAAGTTGTTCTCTTCATTTTCTGTTAACAGTCCTTTTGTTTTTAAACCATCAATTTTTTATTCGATTTGGTATCCCAGGTACGGCTTGGGAGCCAAATAGCTCTCTATAGTGCAAGTGAATAAGTCCGCTTTACAAGTTGGCAATATAAGTCTTTTACCAATTGTTGAGTGAAATAGCAAAGTGAGGTCGTCAAGTAATTTAACTTTATCAACATTTTGAGATTCAAATAGTTTATTAACTCTTTGCACTTCACTACACGCTGCGGGATTTGCTGAGGAGGGGATCCGAGCACTTATGGACTGAATGGTCCGATGTGCAACGAGGATGATCTGTCGACTAACTAACTAACTAACTAACTAACTTCACTTAAAATGGGTTGTGAAAAGAGAAGGAATGCCAAATTTTTTTCATCACTGTACATTCCATATAGTATTGCAGCTGTGTAGCACTTTTCATTTTGTCTTGTTATTCCTCATGCTCCAGGAGCTAAATACAAACAAATACCATTGCCCTGGGTACGCCAGTTATATAAACCCCTGGGGAGCTACAGGCCAGGAAAAGATACCTGGTCAAATGCAGCCACTTTTGCCTTTGGTGTTTATGAGGGGTTCCAGAGTAGACCGGAAACGATGGCGGTAGCGCTTGATCTCGAGGATGCGTACAATAGAGTTCGATATGATATTTTGATGACCGCACTGATGGAGAAGGGGGTCAATCCCTGGTTGGTGAACTGGATAGCAGCCGTCCTGCACTCTCGTCGGGTTGCTCTCCGTCTGGGCGCATGGACCTCAGAGCCACATATGTTAACCCCGGGACTGCCACAGGGATCTGCAGTCTTCTTTAATGTGTATACGAGCAAGATTGCAAATCTAGAAGCACCTGGGGTTGGAAGAATACTAACATTTGCAGATGATATTCTTGCATATAGGCAGGGGAGAGATAGGGAGCAAACAGCCCAGGAGTTACAGGCGACAGTAGATAAATTGATTGACTGGTGCACAGAAATGAGTGCTGTCATCCACCCGGAAAAGGCGGCTGTTTTGTGGTGCTCTCTGGACAACAGGATTGTAAGAGCTGATGTCCCAAGCCTCGTGATATATGGTAGAAATGTCAGCAGAGAGAACAAACTGAAGTATCTGGGGATCACATTTGACAGGAGCCTATCCTTCAAGGACCATGTGGAGACGGTCGTGACAAGATCTCAAAGGGGACTCAATGCACTTAAAACTATGGCTGCAATGGACATAGAGCAGAGAATGCTTTTCACACTATACCAGCACTTGATCCTCTCAATAATTGATTATGGATTAGGTCTGCTCACTGTCTCAGAGAGTCAACTGGTGAAGTTAGAACGCATACAGAACGAAGATATGCGGGTCATTCTGGGATGCACTAGAGACACCCCAGTAGTGTGTATGCGTTACATCCTTGGTCTGCCGACTGTTGCTGGTAGGCTCAAGGTGATGCAGGCGAAAGCATACCTCAGAGTAGCTGCAGACACAGACCACCCACTGCATGAGGCGCTGGACGCAGTTAAGGGTCAGCGACTGATAAGAGGGAAATCATGGATGGCTCAGGCGGAGGATACGATCAGACAGGTGTGCCCCTTGGAGAACATTAGGCGTGGAGAGGAGTGGGTCAGAGTGCCAGCGGAGCAGTCAGACTTGTGCAGAGTTATAATCACATTAAGCCGGGAGTTCAGGGAGTGGCCAGCAGGGGCCACGGAAGTGGAAATCCAGCAACTAATTCAGGACAATGCTCACTCGAGTGATGTGATTATCTACACAGATGGTTGGAGTATTGATACATGACAAGGCAGACGTGGTTGCGGCCTTGTGGGAGCACGTGCACACCTCGGAGGAGCAAATGGATTACCATGGTCTGGCAAGAATGAGACAACGAGGAGTGACGAAGGGATCTGGCCGACGCTCAACGCTCAGAGGAAAGGCGAGACGGACTTATAATCAGATTGCTACTGGTACTATTAGTGTTGGAACTCTTCGCTGGCTGCTGAGGATGGGGACGGAGCACTTATGGGAATGCCCCGAATGCTGTGATGTCGATTCCTAAATCAATCAATCAATCAATCAATTTCGAAGTGTGTCTTCAACTCCAACCATTGGTTCACAATTACTTCAACAGCTGGTTGAATTGATAACCATCTAGTTTTGCAATATGACAGAATTTTAAGTGGTGAGGAACTATCATTTAATGCTTTATATAAATTATTATTTTGCTGTTGTCTGACAGATGATTTGGAAAACCAGTTATGTGTTTCAGCAATAAGGAATTCCAAATTTCTTGGTAAACATTCTGACTGATGAGGCATGTGATAATGCTAACTGCAAGGAATGACATACACATTTCATGAGGATTAAAGATGGGATATCTTCCTTCAATTTTGCATACACGCCATGGTTGATACCGACCATTACCGATGCATTATCGGTTCCAATTGCAGCCAAATTCTTTAAGTTTAAATGTTTACTGACCAAAAGTTTCTTCAGTGCCCTTATGCGCCATTTTACTCATTACCGGGGGGGGGGGGGGGGGGGTTTGCCAGATTGTTGAGCGTTGACCCAAGTCAGTTCAAAGTTTAAATAATGGCAGTTACCATAATTTACGCGCGTCCAGACCGAACATAAAATGGGTAAATGACACCGAAAGAAAAGTAAAATCTAGAAAGTATTCAAAATATCCGACTCCAAATGAAAAGTATCTAGAATTGCATCCAGCATCCAAACGTCAGAAAACGGTATCCAGATGCCGGCAAAAACCTCTAGATCTGGATATAAAATATCTAGAATGGCAACTATGGGCCTATCGGTCGGCTTGCTCGTTTCCCGCCCCACCAACATGTCCCGGGGGACAGATCCCATAGATGCTTACTACCTTTGATTTTACTATTTTACATTCTACAAAATAAAGTCTTTCTAGTGGCTACCGATTCCATCGACGATAAACCATATTTTTTATTGTAGAAAACTTTTGTGTTGGCATTCTGGCGGTGGCATTATGCACCGTGTGCTTGTGCGGACTGTTGGCACACGCCAACAAATCTTGCAAAAGAAAGGCTACCTTCGCAATGGCAATTCTTGTTCTAATCTCTTCAAGGCACTTGAAAACCTCTTCTTCAAATAAATATTCCTCTTCACCGTCTTCTAGTCTCTATTTCCTTTTTCTCCTTCTGTGAGCGCCAAATAATACTCTATGTGTGTTCTTCTTCTTCTTCGTTCATCCGGATTTTTTCTTCGGATGTGACTGCGTTGTGCCTGTTTACAGCAGAGCTGCGTTCTTGCGCCGTTAGGCCGACACATCTGACTTCCGCGGCTATGTGTGGTTATTTGTGTAATTGTCTTCACTGTTGAGAGATTCAGTACATGATTCCTTAGAATATAAAACTTTCAGCTTTGAAACCATTCAACAATTTGGATGAAGGAACAAATTCCTTACATATAATAGCTCTGCTCCAATTTATGCTTGTATTACACGCTAACGGCAATTTGTAACTCTGCTAATTTGACTTTATCATCAATTTTCTTACTTGTTTTCATCACTGTAAGTGGTTTTTGTGAAGAAGATGGCGCGCTCCGCTTGTGTGTTTCTGTTGTTTCATTATTTGCGAGATTTCAATGTCTTGGAACAATATTATTTAAATATTTATTACACCGGCACAATTTGCAATAGTTCTCTAGTTTAGTGGAAGGATCAACATCACGACATAAGTGATCAGTTCTCCTCCTAACTCAAACCTGTCTGGAGAAACTCAGCTCAGTGCACGAACTCCGTAGCACCGGCGAGGATCCTGAAATACTTTGGGTAGATTTTTAACTCGAATGCGAATTGTTGTCCTGGCGGCGTCGTTAGGCTACTCTTTTTCGATTTCCAACAGCCACAGGATATTTTTACGTGCTCAAAAATACACACGGGTGTCCGATCGCACCACCCAGAGACCAGGGGAAATTTTTACTAGAAGTCCACATGAAAAATTCCCGGTCGTCACCGGGGCTTGAACCCGGGACCTCCAGCACTCGAGGCGGACACCATACCTCGAGACTAGAGCAGCACCCCTGTTTGCAATATTTTATAAATAACGCTTTATTTCGCTTTTTATCTGTTTGTGTTGTCCTGTCCTTGACAAAGGTTCTAGAACCGAAACGTCGGTCTTATTTTGTTGTCTTATAATACTTATTGTTTTATTTTAATACTTCAGTATTTTATATTTATTGATTGTTTTCACTCGTGTACGATGGAGTTCTTTCTAAGGTACGTACATTGTGTCTGCGTCTAGTATGTCTCTTCTTTTCGCAGGAGCTAAATATACCCAATTGTTTGCAATTCACATAGATACAAATTAACTTGACCAATTCAAAAAAGAGTCATTTATAGCTAACATATTGACCAATAAAAAGATGTAAATTCAAACGAAAATAAAAAGAGTGTTCAGGTGCTACATAGCACCTGTTATATGGATGTGAAGCTTGGACAATGAGCAGTCAGGCTGAAAAACATCTGATGGCTGTAGATATGTGGGTTCTGAGGAAAATGCAAAGAATACCATGGACAGCCAGAAAAACCAATGAACAAGTCATTCAAGAAACACATGAAGTTCGTAAACTGTTTAGAGTCATTAGACGCAGATAGTCAAAATTTTGGGGCATGTTATGAGAAGAAATGACTTGGAGAACTTGATGACAACTGGCAAGATCGAAGGGGAGAGACCAAAGGGAAGACCGAGAAGTAAATACCTGGATGGCTTGCCCACGTGGCATGGTCGCGACAGAAACACTGAGATGATCCACGACTCTGGTGACCGAGCGAGATGGCAGAACATGACCGCCCACGCTTACCGCCATGGCACATGATGTATGGATTTGACAATGGTTTTTTAGCTTGTTTTATTTCATGACTTGGCTATTTTTATCACAGTGATCTGGCAACTCTGACGCTTTGGCTCTCTTAATGTTTTTATCAACTTCCGTACTCCGTCGTAATCGCAGACGATGTGTTTGTACTCGGAGATACTCAGATAGACTATCCATCGTAGACATAGTTAGTAGATGAAGATGACTAGATGGTAAGGGACATTCGACATGTGATATTTCAAAATTTGGCCGGTCGTTGATGATATGTATGTCAAGATTTCATTATATGCTTAATTCTGTCTTCTTCTTCTTCTTCTTCTTCTTCTTCTTCTTCTTCTTCTTCTTCTCTTCTTCTTCTTCTTCTTCTTCTTCTTCTTCTTCTTTCGTTCGCTTGAAATATATCTATAACTCATAACTGCAATGTTGTCTCTTGTATGAATCTAACAGATAGTCTTTTTTAGTTCACTCAGCGGTCTATAGAGTTTTCGTTTATCTTCCACAGTTGTAGCGAGCCCTATCAACTATCATCAATTTAATTTTGAGTACTTACAAATGAGACCGCGACAGTAGATAGGCCTTGAAATTCAAAATCTAATGGTACCTCAATGATGCCTGTATGTCACTTATAATTATAAGTGAAGATATTCACAATTTTGTGAAGGTGAGACGAGTTGCGATTTTTCATGCTGTTCACCCGTAAGTGGAACTCTCCAGTGTGTCCAATTACCTCCACAAGTGGGTCTGCGTGTGTGTGCGAGATTGTCTCAAACGGTCATATGAAAACTTGACTTCAAAAATATGTTCCGTCATGTTAAATGATTACAAAATAGTACAAGTATACAAATAAATTATTAATAATCTTTAAATTTGTGTTCTCTTTAACTTTAGTAGATCAAATCGCACGTTTTGTGTGTTGGAAAGTGTAGCACAATCGATATGCGCGGCCATCATGACCCGTGGTTTTCCAATTCACAAAGGCACATCTTCGCAGAAAATCTGTTTTTCAACCACAATTCGAGCAGGTTTAGCGATGAAACTTTGCTGATTCAGGGGCAATATTTTATATGGCAATTAAAATTTACATTAAACAAAGACATCTATTGGACCCATCGATTCCGATGCCTATGTGGGATGTGCCACATAGCGTTTAGACAGAATGACATCATCGGAAAAGGCGGTAGAAAATCATATAGCGAAAACACCACAAGAAACTAAGGAAACTGTTGGTAAAGAACACAAAGGACAGTGACGTCAGATATCAACAGGAAGGACATCGATTGGGAAGGTAATAAAGGCCGTAAAATGCAAATATTGGCGATAGAATATTGTTGGCACATGAAACAGTGGCTGCGACGGAGATAGCAAGGAAGGAATATATACAGGGTTTGCTACAACGTGTCACTACAGAACTTACGGGGTACCTAGACCTACATCGCGCAGAGCGGCAAAGGAGAACTGCAGGCAGAACGACAGAAGGGCAATGGAAGATACGAAGGTACAATATCTATGTAAGCAGGTTAGTGTTGAGTATCAATGAGTTCCTGTAAATAGAACTAGGTCCCGCTTGGCAACAACAAGCACCTAGGTACGGATAGAATTGATAGAAAATCTCAAACTGACTGTGAGATCTTATTAAATGTTATTACGTATCAACATCTTCAGCATGGCCGTTATCTTCAAAGTCATTTACCTTGCTGTTCCAGCATTGAACATTTGGGGGCTGCCATACTTTAAGTCTGGCGTGTTCATAAACTGTTGAACGCAACTGAGCAAATAGTATGTCAATTCAAATGTCTGGCTCGACACAACAATCGTAAAAGCAAAATGAACAAACCTGGTAAAAAATGCACGCTAAAGTTGGATGTGTTGGCCTAAGGGTTTCAGTCCAAGGGCGCATAACTTAGACCCACTGCATTCACATCTGAAAAAACACTCCGGATGAACGCAGCAGCAGAAGAAGAAGTATGGTGACCTTACGCTGACTGCCAAGTTCAGAAAGTAGTGTCCTTAGTACTGGCAATTTCCCAGACAGGAGCACCTCAAGTACTGATTTTGTATCTCAATAGCACCACTGGTTGCGTACCATTGCTGGTTTTTAGTAATTCCTCTGTTACTATCTTGATTGCCTCAATTTCAGCATCATAGTTATGGCAGTACTTTCCTGTTGGTACTCTGGCTGTGCTCCTAGTATTGTTAGAGTATTTTATGTACACTCCTGCTCCTCCATTTCGAACAGCATTTTGTGCTGACCCATATGTGTAGACTCGGATCCAGAGGTCCTGTGGGTATTCATCATCAAGGAAGCTGAGAGTGGCTGTGGCAATGACTACCATGTTCTTCTGCTGTTTATCCCCTATTCAAGCACAGACCCTCACTCAACAATCACCAGGCCGTTCTATCTTTGCTATTCTTTCAATCTTCTGTCCGCTGACTTTGAACTGGCAATGACTACCATGTTCTTCTTCTGCTTTTTTATCCCTCATTCAAGCACAGACCCTCACCCAATCGCCAAGCCATCCTATCTTTGTTTCTTCTTCTTCTTCTGGGTTCATCTGGAGTTTTTTCAGACGTAATTGCAGTGTGTCTGATTAGGCACCTTTGGGCCGAGACCCTTAGGCCAATACAGCCGATTTTAGAGTGCATTTATCAATTAGGTTAGCATTCCTGGGAGACTCTAACTGTTGTGGTGCCATACACATCCAGCTGGTCATGTTAGAACAGTCAAAGACTTCACGGTCAGCCCTCAAGGGAAGACAGGGCAGTCCATGGCATTTTCCGCCATCCAAGGAGGCTTTCGTAATTGCAGAGCCAACACATAGCGCTCTGGTGCTGGGCTCTCTCAAGGAATTGCCACGTCCTGCATATGGCTGCCTTAGTTCCTCACTTCCATGTATTGGGCATTTTGTTCGCCACAGACCACTTCCCGCACAGACCAGGAATGGTCAGTTTGCAGATGACATCCACCCAGCAAGCTTTCACTTCTGACTTCCATGTAATGGATTCGCTAGCCAAGCGTTCCATTTCGTGTTAATGAGACATTTTTCCACCTCACTCTGTGAGTATAGATACTGACTTTCATGCATCAGAGAGCGGGTAGCTGCCAGGCCCTCTCATCCATGGGATCATTTGTATCCCTCGGCTGAGAGCCTTTGAATTGTCTAGACCAAGCATGTAGCATGCTCAGTATCTCACCTCCATTTTGCAGTGGGTGAGTATCGGCCCGGCTCTCACATCCTGAGGGTTAATGGCTTAGAGGCGTTCAGCCATATCCCTCCGCAGAGAGCCTTATAGTATGTATCTGGACCAAGAATTAGTGGCATTGTGTGCCTTATTTGGACTTTGACTGCCTATTTTCAGTCTACCTACAAGGCAGCAGGTTGTGTCCCTCTTGGTCTGGTCCCTATCCCAAGACCTGCCATGTAGTTTTGCTTCCATTGGCGTAGCCCTTGGGGTCATTGGGACATGCAAGCCCCTCTACCACGGCAAGATGGAGACACGTCAGAGGGGTCTTTGTGTTTCTAAGGCCTGAATAATGTGATTGTCCTAAAATTTCCAGATCCACAGAAGGTTTCTACTAGGGGTCTTGTGGAACTAAATCAAGGCAAAGAATGGTAATCATGGAGAGAGAAAATTAAACATTGCTAGCTACATCACAAAAAGCAGACACGGCGCTTCACAAGAAGACACCTACTAGAAAAGTGGAGAAAGTAGTCGTAGTGGCTACTTCAGAGGTCACAGATTGTGAGAATTGTATGGAGTGATTGCCCTGGCCATGTGGGAGTGTGGGGGAATGAACAGGCTAATAGGCTGACCGGGAATGTACCTCTTGGTGGTAGATTAACTATGGACAAGAAAGAGGTGGTTATGCGCCTGTGGAACAAGGCTTAGAAGGTGGGGGAACAGATTGAGAACCCATATGTGGACAGAATTTGATTGCGGTGGATTGGTAAGTGGTTCTGGAAGAATCACAAAACTGAGAAGGATGACCAGGAGAACTTTCAATCAGATAGTGGTGGGAACGATTAGTAGTGTGACTCTTAGCTGGCTGTTGAATGAGGTATGAGAGCATATGGGAATGTCCTGAGTGCAGTGATATTGGTTCTTAACTCTACTCTTTTTTCCTCTCCTCTCGCTTTGAACTCGAGCGTATTCAATACACTACCACAAGTAGTATTTATGCTGAGGATTGTGCTGGATTGATACTCTTTTTCTTGGTGGATTAGCTTTCCCTATCGCCTTTGTTTTCCGCCATCAGACAAACCCACTCGTGACTTGTAATTTACGTCCACAAGTCAAGGACAAGAAGTCAGCATATTAATCCACCTAACTGGTGTAGAGTTTGAACCCGCTATCCCACTATCAATCTATGGGGAATTTAAAAGGAGTCAGTATGCTCCTCTCATCTTCTCCATATCTCTCTTATTATTGGCAAGTAAGACCCACCTACACAAATACAAAACACTGCATCAGACCAGTTGTGCTGTATGCTCTCTGAAACCTGGAGTTACAACGAAAAGGAGACGAAGCCTTGTTACAAACCTTTGAGAACAAAATTTAAGAAGCATCTTTGACCTTAGGGATACCACAAAGTGGAGCGTGGAAAAAGAAGAAGTAACAAAGACATTATGATTTGTTTACAGTCCCGCTAATCACTGTATCATGAAGGCTAATAGACTACAATTGGCTGGGGGCATATAGAAGAATGGCAGATTGGAGGAAACAAAACTCGCTTTCACACTCAGGAAATAAATGGACCGTAGACCGAGGGTAGACCCAGAAGGCGGTGGGAGGAGATTAATATACATACAGACTACAAGCATGGAATCAACGACTGGCAAGAGAAGGTCCCCAGAGGAGAATGGAGACAGATTGATTTGCGCAACGAACCTCAATGGCTCGGAATGGAAGAAGAAGAAGAAGACCATACTTCTAAGATGGTATCCAGCTCCTTGTGGCTTCGCTGTATCAACTGCGTACTTCTCGCCGTTAGAAGCAGCTATTTAGAAGAGTTTATTGTCCCCTTAGTTTGTTGGGGTGTTCTTTCCTCTGATCTTTAGATTCGTTCATGTTCAGTTGAGCTTTGCAAGTCAGTGATACGGATTTCCATAAAGCTGTCATGTATTGTGTTATTTTTGTCATGATAAACCAATATCATTACAATGAACGAACGAACAGACTTAATTTTCAAAGGGTAACAAATTGGGCACGCAGGCCCGTCTTACATTCGGCCCTTCCAATCATTCATCTTTCTTTCATCAACAGTGCATAGGAAAAAAACATTGTCACATGAATTTTGTAAACATAAACAATGCATATTACTATGTTATGAGACACATCAACCACCCACCCACACATCTCCCATTCACTCCAACTCCACCACCCAACCACACACATAACCCACACACACATACATGCCCCTACCCATCCACCACATCCCTACACCTACACATCTCCCCACCCACACACACCTCTCACCCACCACACACCCCAAGCACACATACATTCCCCAACCCACACATCCCCCACCCACACACATCCACCCACCTACACACATCTCCCCACCCACTCACATATCCTCTACCCATCCCATTACCCACCAACAATCACTCACCCACATATCCTCCTCCACCCGCACACCCAGCCAAACACACATTCCTCAGCCACAAATTCCCCACGCACACACACATCTCCCGGTCAACT